>PVIR01002248.1:0-105293 GCA_004026965.1 Petromus typicus
CAGTTGATCCAGGGGATATTATATTACACCTTAACAATTCCCTTTAACGTCGCACTGCTGAATGAGTTTTCACAGCTTTTGTTTAACTAGTCCTTATTTCTCCTTCAGTTTAAAAAGACATTTTCACCAATGTGGGATTCTGAGTTGACTTTCTTTTGGCACTTTAATATTTTGTTGTTGTTGTCGTTACCAGGGATCATACTCAGGACATTGTGGTTGTGAGGCAGGCATGGTACACTGAGCCAAATCCCCTCAACTTGACACTTTAATTTTATTTTTTAGGGGTTTTTTTTGAGACAGGGTCTCGCTTTGTGGTTCAGGCTGGCCCTGAGCTCAGCCTCCAACTCACATCACAGCAATCCTCCTGCCTCTGCCTCCCAAGTGCTGGAATTACAGGCGTGAGCCATCATGCCGGGCACTGTGGTATGTGGTACTGGTTACTGCTGGGGTGAGTCTCTACGCCCAGTATGGTGTGTGGTTACCGGGGATCGAGCCCGGGGCCTTGCGCTTGCAAGACAGGCGCCGGAACCACTGAGCTAAATCCCCGGCCCTGACACTTTAATTTTTGAGACAGGGTCTTGCTATGTTTTTCAGTCCAGCCCTGACCTAACTGGGTAGCCCAGGAAGTCCTTGAACTTGCTATAATTTTCCTGCCTCAGCCTCCTGAATGCTAGGATTATAAGCATATGCTCATACAGTTTTCTTTTTCTTTTTTGTCTTTTGTGACTTTAAAGATGTCACTATGTTGTGGAGCTTGTGTATTTTTTTTCATGAGAAGCCTGCTGTTCCTCTGTGTGCAAGATGTCTGCCTCTGGATGCCTTCAGAATTTTTCATGAGTTTGTGATGTGTCTAGAGGGAGTGTGTGTGTGTTTGTGTGTTGCTTGGATTCTCTGAGAGTTGTAGTTCAATCAGTTTGGTTACTTTTGGAAAATTCTAAAGTTATTTCTTCAAGTATTCCTTCTACACCATTTTTCTCTTGGTTTCTCTTTGTTGTGGAATTCCAGTTACACGTATATCAGATCATTCTTAGCGCTCTCAGTTCCTGAATACTGTATTTGTCTTCTCTTTATGTTTCAATTTGGGTAAGTCTTACAGAGTGACTTGACATGAAGTTTACTGATTCTTTCTTTAGCTGTAGTGTACTGATGTAGGCATTTTTCGGATATTTTTTGGTTTTGGAGGTACCAGGGATTGAACTCAGGCCCTTGTGCTTGCAGGGTAGGACAAGGGCCACTGAGCTAAATCCCTGGCTGATGTAGGCATTTTTCATCTGTGACAGGATTTTTATTTATAGCATCTTTGATTCAACATGATTATTTTTCTGCTGCAATTTTTGTCTGTATTTATCCATCTTATCTCAGAACTTTTAACACAGTAATTTTAGTTATTTTAAATTCTTTTTCTGATAGTTCCAGTATTCAGAACAACTGAGCCTGGCTCTGTTGATTACTTTATCTCTTTGCAGTGAATTATTTTTTCATGCTTTTACCTGTAATTTTTAAACTGAATACTGAATGTTGAGTGCAGGAAAAGAGGCACATTGTTAATGTTTGGTGTGGCATATTTCTCTTGTTAGTGTAGGAGTCAGTCTAGTCAGAAATTGAGCTGGCTTTGGGTTTGTTGTTGTTCTGATTATCTTTGTTTATGACTAGCATGAGATTTCTGATGCTTGTCTAGGGTGGGGAGTGGGTTGCTGCAGGGTTTTCTAAATGTTCTTACTGTATCCTCAGCTGTTGGCGTGCTCTGTGCTTGTGTCTCAGAGGGAGCCCGTCCCTGTGCTTTTGTCCCCTCACCTCAGTAGCCTACTGTGCTTCTTAGCTTGGTAGTGGTAGGTCAGGCTTTATGCCATCAGGCCTAGCCATTGGAGGGGCCTTTGTTGACCATTCCATCCTTCCTCTTGCTGTGAGAGACCTCTGACGTTCTGGGCCTTGGGTGTTTCTTGCCTGTCCCTCCGGCTCATGCTCGTTTTCCTTCCCTTTCCTTGGCCATAGTGGACCTTCTAAGTTTGACAGAATTTGCCCTCACCCTTCAGTGGCCCTCAGTTTTGTTCTACTGAGAAGGGTGCAGGTGGGCTTTGTACCCTCATGGCATGAGTCACACCTTTATTCCAGACTTGTCTATTCAGTTCTCACTCCGCACATCTGGTGGAGGTCTGGAGGAGAGTAGGTGAGTGGGCGTGACCCTGGGGCTCCAGGCTTCGGGGGACTTTGTACTGCTCCCTCGGCCTTCAGCAGTTTGTGGAAGGGTTTGATTGAGTTCAGTTTCCTGTCATGTGTGTTGCTTTTTGTCCTTTTTTTGCTTTGATCTCTGACAGGTGATCGAGTGCTTGTTGCCTAATCTTCCAGAAAATGCTTGTCTTCACCTAGAATTCAAGTTATGTAGTTATTCCACAATCTCACCTCTGGTGCATTTAAGAATAGCTGTAATTTTGTGGATTAGCTGGCCTTTTCTTACTGTTACAATAAAGCAACATTTCTTCACGCTTTCGTCATCTTAGCCAGGTCTCCATGCCTTTCCTGGTATGCTTTTGAAAGCTGGTTTTGGTCTGTTTAATCTTTTTGGCTTCCCTGGGCTTCACCGAGTGAAGAGGAATTTACCCTGGGCCATTTATACAATATTATAATATAATTAATGTATAATCTTTATTTTTAATATTTTTGTTGTAACAAAAAAGGCAACATGAGCATAAAACCAGGGAGAAATTTGACCTTGTTTTTGTAAAACTAATATATCAGTATTTGGTTTGATGGAAGTGGTTGCAGTTCTTAGTGAGTTTTCACAGTGCTCATCAGAAATTTTTGAACTAATTTTACTCGTAGTGTCCTTTGTTGTTGAAACTAGTTCGTAAATGTACATCCTGACAGAAAGCTCTGATGTGAATGAGGTGTGATTACAAAGTGAGGGGTATTTACCTCTGGGAAGATAGGTCTTATAAAGGTCCAGTAAGGACATCTGGTTAAATTTTACTTTTGAGTTGATCTGATTATAACTGTGTACTTTTTTTTTTTAAGAGTAGGAAAATTTATTGGGAAATAGGAATGGGGAAAAAGAATAGCTTCTGGGAGACAGGTGGGATCCTGAATAGGTTGTCCAGGTTTTGTTTTTTCTTGAGACAGTGTCTTGCTATATAGTTCAGGCTGGTCTCAAACTCAGTATGTAGCCCAGGCTGGCCTGGACCTCACAGTGACCATCTTGTCTTAGCCTCCTGAGTGCTAGGATTACTTGTATGTGCCATCACACTCACTTTGTAAACTCTGTACATTCTGAAAGCTAATAAATAGCAGCCTCTTTTTTTCCTAGTACTAACAATGTTGTATACTGGTTATAACAATGACATGAGCAAAAAACTGTTTGATACTTTTTTGTACTTATACTACATCTGCTAAAAACCATTTTAATTTGTTAAATTATTTTTAAAAATAACGTCCAAATTTAGTAATTAAATATATCTACTTAATAAATATATCTACTTAATAAGAAATATGTAGGTAGGTTAAAATACTGTTATTGTTAATAACTGTATTTTTCTTGCTGAGTTGTGCTAGCCCCTGTAATGTCTACTACCCGTAGGTTTTAATTCACCTGACTGGGGTGGGAGCCGAGGTAGAGATAAGAGCGCACTGTGCCTCCCTACCCACTGTTCCATTGTTGTCTATGGTCTGCTCAAGCACTACATAACCTAGTCATGAAAAATACTGCTAAAAAATCACATTGTACTGTTAAAAGTTTATGATCTTGGGGTGTTTTATTAAATGTCCAGGGCTGCATGTGTCCTGTGGGCCACAGGTTAGATACCTCTGATTTAAATACATGTAAACAATACTGATAGAATTATTTGAATTTTGTTAGGACCTGTGCATATAAGCTAAATTTTACTGCTAATACAATACTATAAAAATAGACTGTTTTGTTCCCAAGGAGTATAGATTTAGTTTTATAAATGTACCTTGTTACTATTATGAGTGAGAATAAGTAAAAAGTACTACTACTACAAACAGCAGTTTTATTGAGAATTTACTGTGTGGCAGGTCCTATGCTAAGTGCTTCAGTACAGTTTGTCCTTAGTGAATTATGCCTCTTCTGGCGAAGACAGCCTGTTGTGGTTGCCCTAGGATGGCGTCTTAGCACAGCTTTGTGTCCTTCACGCTTCCTAGTGGCAACACACAGTTGCTGGTGACACTTAGACTCAAGGTAGATCCTCATGGGGTTTGAGAAACTTCATTTTTGCTGGACCATAGTCCTTTATATACTCAGGGATGATGTTACCATCCAGGAAGAGTTTACATTATAGAGTAAGCGGTGCCCTCGTGAATGTATTCATCCACACGCAGAAAGGACCTTCCTGTCTCTCAAGTCAGATTGAACTGACTTGTGAGGCAGAAGCTGCGCGGGGACCCTCCTGATCACTTCTGTCTGCAGCCTCCTAGTGTTTTTCCACGTCTATGTTTTCTTCTTTGCTTTTCACAGCAGTCTTATGGTGCAGAGATTATCTGTGTCAGATAAAGGAATAAATTGAGGGTTGGAAATATTAAGTAATTTGCTCATTGTCTCATAGCCTTATAAGAGCAACAGCAGGTGGCAAACCAGTTGCACTTCATTGTACTTCACTGTGCAGAAACAGTAGCCCCATTTGAGTCTATACTTGAAAACCTCATATTAAAAGGTCACATTTATATATTAATGGTGCATTTTATATTCAGCTTATTTTAGCTTTGAACAGAAAATACCATCTTCAGTGAAACATTTGTATTCTCAAACAGATAGGAAACAATTTCACAGGGCTTTAGATTATGCCTTATATTGCTAGGACTTCAATGCCCTGAACTAAGGATGAAAAACTAGAATTGAACCTAAACAATGGGCCCTTTTGCTTTCCTTAGCATCTGCTTCCCTTTTCTTTCAAGTCTCAAAACAACTGTTATTTAGACTGCAGGTAAATGAACACCTGTCTAGTAGGTGGAGCACTAGAAATACTGTAGTTACAGTGGTTCAAAGTGTAGTCTTGTCCATTGGGCTTTTCTGGAACTGATTGGAAACTCTGAAATTCTTCCTATTCTCTTGAATTTCAAAGTTGTCAACAAGAGTGTTGGTTAAAAATGTGAGTGCGTAGAAATAGAAAAGGTGCAGTTTGTTGATTGAAACTTGGGTGTGATTTGTTAATCCTGTTGGTCATCTTTTCTGGTAGATCCTAAGGAGAATGAGCTTCTTTTAGCACAAAGGTTTTCTTTTTGTCTGGTGGTAGTTCAACCAGAGGTACAAGTGAGAAAAGTGGTTTAGTACAGGTTCACCATCATTGTAAGAAAGCCATCTTGAAAATCATACTTTAGTAATGATGTGACATAATTTTCATGTTTTGAGAGGAGCATTTAACATAGAGCCTAGTTAAAAGCATTAGTGTTCTATGGTGTTTATTTACCTCATATGATTTTTGGGGAATATTTCTTTCTTTTTCAAAACTATTGAAGTGGAAACCTAGTCTTGGATTAAGTTCAGATAATTTTCAAGTTGCTTAAGTATTTTTTGGTTTTATTTTTCAAGCTCCCAGTTGAAGACTCATGCAGCTTAACTAGCCAGTCGCTGCCCATTGACCTGACTTCAATAGTGCCTGAATCTACGGAAGACATTCTCTTGAAGGGTTTTACTTCCTTAGGAATGGAAGAAGAAAGAATTGAGACTGCACAGCAGGTGAGTTGCAGTATTTTTCTGAGGTTATTAGATTACTGTAAATGTCTCAGGATAGCCTAATAAAAAAGGTTTTAATTAAAAACTGTGAATATTTGATACCACAGTGAGGCTGGGGAATGTAGCTCAGTGGTACCACGTCTACCTGATCCATAGTGATGATCAGATCTTTTGGGAATGTTCTTGATTTGTGTTAATCAAAGCTGTTAAGTATTTTAAATGACTCTACTACTCAGTTATATGATGATATAAATAAAAGTATGGTAGTCCACATCTCGATGTTGATAGATTATTGTATTTATTAAGGTTTTTTTAAAATTGAAATATTGGTACATTACATATGCACATCATGATTGCACTCCACAATGGGGATAAGGTTTTTAATATTCTATGCACTTTTGATTTCCCTCAGTGTGTCTATATTAACCTGTCCCCTCAAGCAGACACATATTATATACACCTATAAATATATACACATACGCCTTTCTGCTTATTACTAGATAATGCCTTTTAAGAAAAACTTAAATATGCTTTTTAGATGAAGTTTTATTGTCTTAGTGTATGTAAACTTTGGGCTTTACTTATTGCTAATTAGAAGTCTAAATGTATAATAATTTCTTTAGCTACTTTGTCTTTTCTTTCCATCCTGTCAAGAATTAGAGCTGAAATATTTCCCCAATAAACAGAAGGCAGATCCATGATTGCATGTGCAGTAATTTGCAAGAGGCCATGTGCAATGAGTGAGTGAGGAGATCAGCTCCTAGTCGGGCCGGCCTGCTCTGAGAGGCAGCTCCATTGCAGAGCATCTGGTGCTGTGCTCTGACAGATTAGATTACTTACTTTCTTGGATCTGCAGTTTCTTCATGTGTGAGTCAAGGATAGTTATGCATCTGTCATAGGATTTTTCTGAGAATTAAATATGAGAACACATGTCAGTGCAGGGTGTGGCGAGCACACAATACATGCTCAGTAAGTGATAGGTAGAGTACACAGCAAGTCTGTGCACCTTGACTTTGAATTCCTCTTGAGATTGTTAAAGGAAAGTAAGTACCATGTCTGTGAACTTCAACTTTGGACTATCTGAAAACAAACCTTCTGTATTAAATTTGCACCTGTATCTCTCTGTACAAGCATTATTTTTTTATAGTTATGTCTCTACTATTCCTCTTACTGAACTTTGGAAATGGTCAATGTTTTGTAACAACTATTGCTTTTCTAAGCATGTAAATATTGCATATATGATAATCATCTTCTGATGTCTTAGTAATTTTCTTGTAACCGAGACACGGTACCTGACACTCACAAGTTAAAGATTTATTTCGGCTTATAGTTTGTAGAGGTTTCATTCCCTAGTTGGCCAGTTCCAGGGCAGGGCAGCATGGCACAGGAGAAAGAGCTCATGGTGGGAAGCAGAAAGTGAGTTCCAGGAGAGGGGAGGAAGATAGACCCTCCGGGCTGTGCCCCCAGTGACTCACCTCTTCCGACCAGGCTCCACCTCCCAACATCACACTGAGCTGCAAATTCATTAGTGGAGTAACCACTGACGAGTATCATTTACCCATGATCCAGTCACCTCTGCAGAGCCCTGCCGATGAGCAAATGAGGCTTCAGGGGTCATCTAGACAGAAACTCTTTAACACCTGGCTTAAAGCTAATTGTTTATGCCTGAGCCTTGAATAATAAGACTCAGGTAGTGTCTACTCCTTTGTCTTGCAGTTTAGCATGTATTATTTACTTGATTTTATCTTTTTAGGTTAGTTGACAATATAATATACTTTATTTTTCTAGTTTTTTTCATGGTTTGCAAAGTTGCAGACTCAAATGGATCAAGATGAAGGAATAAAATATAGGTATGTGTGTTTCTTCTGTTTGTTAGTTACTGTAATTTTTAGATTATAGTAATGTCATGCATTTCCTCTTCTGTGCCTCTAAACAAATTAAGGTGTGAGGTTTAAGTGTGTAGTTCTGGTTGTATATGCTGTTAGCATGGGGAAACATGGTGGTGTACAGGTTCTGGCCGGTATTGGGATTGTGGGTTGGTGTTCATATACAGCTAACATTTATTGACAGCTGTTATTGCTAGGTAGTGTGTTAGGTTCTTTGATCTAAGTTTTTATTTACCCCTCATATAAGCTGTATGAGCAAAGATAATTACTATTTCGGTTTTACAAAAGAGAAACTGAGGCTTACAAATATTTGCTAACTTGCTCAGTATCATGCAGACTTAGTTAGAGGCAGGACTTGGATCTGTGACTTCCAGTTCCCTATCTGGAATTCTTCACAGTGTCCACTACCCTTAAAGGTTGTAGTGATCCAAAAGGACTGAGGGGACCACGTTTGGTACCTTGGATTGTCTCGGGCCCCACTCTTTGAAAGTTCAGCCATTGCCTTCCATGTGAAAAGCCAGGTTAAAGTTAACTTTTTCTCCCCCACTATCTATAGTATCAGTGAGCTGTCTTCCTAAGTGTTGGACATTTTATGACATAGCTTTTGCTATGTTTGTGAGTATAATCACTTTTACAAGTAGGTCAGTCTTTCCTCCTGAAATTTAGGCTAGTGGGAAAAATGAGACTTTCTTTATTGATTTTGTTTATTGGGGGAAAATATTATTGTCAATCCCCTTTTGGTTCTGTTTTCTAGACAGATGAGGGATTACTTGTCTGGGTTTCAGGAGCAGTGTGATGCTATTTTGAATGATGTCAACAGTGCTCTTCAGCATCTGGAGTCACTGCAGAAGCAGTATCTCTTTGTGTCTAATAAAACAGGAGCCCTCCATGGAGCTTGTGAGCAGCTCCTGAAGGAACAGGTAATGCGGAGAAGGAGGGTGGGTCAGTGATTATAGTTAATATCTTATTTGAAATAGATGAATGCAGTTTAAATTTGATTCCTTGTCTGTATGTATATGTTGAACACTGCTCTGGATGAGGCCTGGTACTAAGTATGCAGGAAAGCCTGCTTTCCAGATGAGTTCAA
Source organism: Petromus typicus (assembly GCA_004026965.1). Lineage (NCBI taxonomy): Eukaryota > Metazoa > Chordata > Mammalia > Rodentia > Petromuridae > Petromus > Petromus typicus. The sequence goes on from PVIR01002248.1 coordinate 8,657, forward strand.
GGGGAGAGAGGCAAACACAAACTTTCCCGTGTTGTGAGTTGTTAGGTCTCAGTACAGTTTCCACATCTTAGTGGACAAATTAGCTTGCTCTGTCCATTCTTTATTATTAACATTTCACAAATGTGTTTGCAGTAGGGCTTTTAAAACTGATTGAAGGTGCATTTAAACTGGTGACTTAGATATAAAATACTGAAAACTATATTTATGTGATTTTGAAAGCAATTATATTTTATAAATCATGAAATTTATTCTGGAATAAATACCTCTTTTAATTAATGACTATAGAAGTATTTGACTATTATTGGGAAATCTGTAAACCTTCATGTCTAATATAAATCTGTTGATAGTAATCTTGAGACTGGGGTGTTAATTCTTATACTCTTACAGTAACTGATATTTCTCTTTTAAAAATGCAAGTCGGAACTTGTTGATCTGGCTGAAAATATTCAACAAAAGCTTTCTTACTTTAATGAATTGGAAACTATTAATACAGTAAGTGCTTTTTACTTTTTTTGTAATGTGATTTTTGTATTTCCTTACTATAATCTTCAAATTTAGAAATTAACTTGAGTTACACTGTAACTTAAATGTTTGTGTACTAAGAAATACTACTTTTAACAAATGGCAATATCGGTTCAAAGGTTTTAAAATATGGTTTAAATAATGTTTCTTAAATTATGTTGTTATTAAAAAATCTTTTGGTTGGTTATCATTTCTATCTTATCTACAACCTGTGAAGAAAATTGTAAGAATACTCAATTTTAAGTCTTACTGTGATTGTGTGACTCTAATAGTGAAACATTTTTTGAAGAAACTTTTGTATTTAGTTTGAAGAAATGTAGTCTTCATAATGTATACTTGTGTCTTAAATAGCCCTTATAAAACTGTTAGATAAGTTATATTTCTGCTTCTGACTTGTACATTAATCATAATTATATATAAATCATTAAAATAATCATTAGAGTTTAATAAAGGCATAGAAGTAAAGCCAGTAGCATAGAAGTAAAACTTTGGAATGCAATGGGAATTAATACATTGCCAATCTGTTTGTATATCAAGTTATAAAATGATTGGCTAGTAATATTTTACATTTATACTGTGATGCTAAATTAATCCTTAAACCAGAAGAAAATTGCCAGTGTTTGGAAGTGGGAAAATTATATGTTATGAAGTACTGAAAAGTAGGAAATCTAGGTTCCTGGTATATTATTTCAATATAACATTGCATAGCACCATAGTAAAAGTATTTGCCCAGAGCCCTTTAAAGCTTAGTAGGAATAAACTGACCTAAATCAGTATATTCTATTGTTTGTTTCTTCTTTATTATTGCACATGGACTATATTTATGACTTTTAAAATACATTGTAAGGATATTAGTACACTGTATTATATTTTAAAGGAAAACGTTAATTCTAACCAGTAATTTTAAACTTAAAAATTTTGTTTTTTGTCAATTAACTTATTTTTTTTTCCCCTTTGAAGAAATTGAATTCTCCCACATTGTCTGTGAATAGTGAAGGATTTATACCTATGCTGGCCAAATTAGATGATTGTATAACCTATATTTCATCTCATGTGAGTAATGATATTTGTGTATGTTCAAAGAAACCTTACCTTTCCTATTATATTGCTTCCTTATGCTAAAGTAATTATTTTTTCTGCAAAGGAAAGTATGATCAACCCTCTGTATTCATAAGGTTTTGTTGTTTTTGTTTTGAGACAGGGTCTTGCTTTGTAGTTTAGACTGTTCTTGAACTCACTATATAGCCCAGGCTAGCCTCAAACTCACAGCAATCCTCCTGCCTCTGCCTCCTGAGTGCTGGGTTCATAGGTGTGAGCCATCACACCTGGCATTGTGGTATGTGGTACCTTGTGCTTGCCATGCAGACTCCAGAAACACTGAGTTAAATCCCTGGCCCTGTATGTATAGGTTCTACATCTATGGATTCAGTGAACTACAAATCATAAAGACTCCAAAGAAAAACCCTACATCTGTACTGATTACATATAGACTTTTTTCCTTGAAACAATAGTGTGACAGCTATTTACATAGAATTCACATTGTGTTGGGTTTTATAAGTAATCTACAGATGAATTAAAGTAGATGAGAGAATGAATATAGACTGTATGAAAATACTGTGCTATTTTATGTAAAGAACTTGAACATCCATAGATTTTTATATTTGTGGGGACACTGGAGCCAATTCTACATGGATCCTAAGGAATAACTATATGTATTTATAACATATTAAAGTATAATTAGTAAATTCTTTGTGGTTATCAGTAGTAGCATAAAAGTACAGTATTTTTACCTATTGAGGCTGCCCCTACAGTATAATTGCTCCTGGCTAAATATGTATACATATATATTATAGTTTTTTTCTTTTTAGTTTTTTTGAGACAGAGTCTCACTTTGTAGTTTAGGCTGGTCCTGAACCCAGCCTTGAACTCAGCAATCCTCCTGCCTCTGCCTTCCAAGTGCTGGGATTACTGGTGTGAGCCACCATGCCCAGCACTGTGGTATGTGGTACTGATTGTGGCCTTGTATATGGTTACCAGGAATCTTAACACTGAACCTTGTGCTTGCAAGGCAGGCACTGGAACCACTGGGCTAAATCCCCGACCCAAAGATCAATTATATTTGAAATTGTTGATATCCTGGTGTGAAAGATTCCATCCTTAGAAATAGAAAATATTACTTGAGGGAACTAAAGTGACAAGCTCTTTGGAGGTCTCCCTTTCCCTCTCCCTTTCTCCTCCCTTTATTTAACTCTTTGATCCTTAGGATTGAACCCAAACCCTTTGTACTGTGCTACATCCTCTGCTCTTTTATTTTTTATATTGAGATGATCTCACTAAGTTGCCTAGGCTAGGCTTGGACTTGGTGATCCTCTGGCTCAGCTTTCCAGAGGAAGCCACCATGCCCAGCTATGCTTTTGGTTTATCACTCTATCTCAAGGATTTTTCTGGTTGAACTTTACACATTAGCCTCACAGCCCATGGAGAACTTAAAACTGCAGATTTTGAGCCCCTACTTTGTGCTAAGCATAAGGGATTTGGGTATGATGAAGTTAGTCATAATATTTGTCTTTATGGAGTTCATAATCTATATAAAACTTTTTTTTGGCATGTATGAACTTCCTATATTGCTTTACCTAAAGGACATTTTGGTTTTTATTAAAATCTAACTTTTTGTTAGTGTTTGTTTCTTCTTTGTAAACTTTCTCCTTGTTTTACAGCCTAATTTTAAAGATTATCCTGTATATTTGCTGAAGTTTAAACAATGTCTTTCTAAAGCATTGCACCTCATGAAGACATATACTGTGAACACACTACAGACTCTCACAAATCAGTTACTTAAAAGGGTAAGTTAACTGATCCCAATAATAGTTTTACTTTTGATTCACTTATTGTGTTTAATATCTATCTAAGATTAATACTTTGTTATTTTCCAAAATTACACTTTTTATTAAGGTAATTTTATGTATAATAGGAGAAAATGTCCTTCTTACAAATATCCATTGCGGTCTTATTTTCAGAATATTTAACAATGTGAGTAGTACCTGGTAATATATGATAGATAATCAAATGAGTACATGCTTGTAATCTCAGCATTTGAGAGGCTGAGGCAAGAGCATTGCTGCAAGTTTGAGGCTAGCCTGGGCTTCATAGTGAGTTTAAGCCCAGTTGTAGGTAAGTAGGAAGACCCCGTCTCAAAAAAAAAAGAAAAACACAAACTGTATATCATTTAAAACATTCCTATTTTAAGAAAATAGAGGAACGAAATATACCAAAATAGTAAATGTGTTCAGTACTGTGGGTTTAGCTCAGTGACGTAGCACCTGCTTAGTAAATGTCGTTCAGTGTCAGTGACTGTTTGTTTATTTATTATCAGGTTTTTTTTGTTGTTGTTGTTTTTGTTTTTGTGGTACAGGAGATTAAACCCTCCGGGGCTATGTACATGCTGGAGGGCTTTACTTCTGAGTTACACTCCTCTCCTAAATTTTCTTCTTTACCTTTTTTTGGGGTAGTTTTTGTGCTTTTTTATATTTAGCAAACATTTTTATTGAGCATTCCCTAATGTTTTAAATTTTGAAATAGGAGGTACATAGCAGCAAAAGGGAGCTAGCCCAGTCTCTGCCTTCATGGAGCTTATATTCAAGAGAAATGATGAGTAAAGAAGGAAACAAAGTTGGTACAGACTTTAGTGGACATTAGGTAGGAAGCTAGTAGGGCGTCAGGTTAGAAAATAGGAGTAGAACTAGTTAGGGTGGTTAATGAGTATATTTCTTTCCTAAGAAAATAGAACCAACTTAGTTATTTATATTTTGTTTTTTAAGCTTACTTTCTAAAAAATATGGAATATCTTCTTGAACTTTTATTAAAGGCCAGTGATTTTGGGGTTGTGTTTTACTGTTCACATTGCTTTTAGCTGATGTAACATCCATACTATATATTTTACTATTTTTCGTAATTTTCAGTAACTTTAGAAATTATTATCTAATAAATAGAAGTACTTACTATGCTACGGCTTTCCCAGTTAGCATCACAAAGTCGTTGAATATATACTGTGGTGTTTTTATGGAAGTCCTGAATATCAGAGTGGTCAGGTAATCTTCCAGTGTTTTACACCCAGAAAGTGTCAGTATGAATATGTATTCAGGTCTGTTCCTTCCAGAGTTTTATATGATACAACATACATTTTAACTGTAAAGGAGGTAGAGAAATGATAGTTTCTCTTAATTATCATTTGTAGCAATAATAATGTATAATCTCTCTGAGATTTTTCTTTCTAAGCTCTGAGTTAGTATGCAGGCCAAGCCATAGTCATATGCAATGTTTAGTGTTACATTTTCTAAATAATTCTTTGTCTGCTAATTATCTTCTTCTTTATCTTCCTCCATGTTCCTTTAGGACCCTTCCTCTATACCTAATGCAGACAATTCCTTCACATTATTTTATGTGAAATTTCGAGCTGCTGCCCCCAAAGTCAGAGTAAGTATATTGACATAAATAGGATATTGTTGTGGAATTTATTTAGGTAGCCATTTTGAAGTACTTTTCTTACTCAAGAAATGAACATGAATCTCATGTTACAACATAGAATAAGAAACATGTCACTTTCTTGTGATGTTCAGGGAGTTTCTAATAAAGGAGAGTTTAAAAAGCTTATAGATTTTAGTGTACATGAGGTGGCTGGTGATTTGTTTAGAGAGAATGGCATTATAGTGAATGTTGTAGTGACATGAAAATAGTTGCATTTTGGAGGAACTATGTAATTTGTGAGAGGAACATAGATCCTTAGTGAGGAACACAGGAAAAATGGGAAAGACCATCTCACAAGGGACTTTACATGTCATTAATTTAGGAAAAGTAGAGAGTGGGGTGAGTGATTTTGGTCACAGTGATCATTTCATAAATGAAAGTTGCAGTGTAAAACAAGGATTAATTAAAGCATTGGTAGTATATTCTATACATTCAGATATGTGTCTTATGTCTTTAGTAGTGTTTGGTACATAAGGGAACACATACTTTGTTCATATTGATTAGGTGATTGGAAGTGCAGACAGGAAAAGTTATATATATATATATATATATATATATATATATATATCATATATATCATATATATCATATATAAAATATATTTATATGTAAAATATATATGATATATATATATATACATCATATATATTTTTTTTTCTTTTTTTTGAGACAGGGTCTCACTTGTAGTTCAGACTGGCTCTAAGCTCACTATGTAGCCCAGGCAACCTTCGAACTCACAGCAATCCTCCTGCCTCTGCCTCCCTGGTGCTGGGATTATAGGCAGGAGCCACTACGCCTGGCACTGTGATAAGTGATGCTGATTGTAGGTGGGCGTGAGTCTTCACACCTGGCATTGTTGTATGTAGTTACCAGGGATCGAACCCAGATCCTTGCGCTTGTAAGACAGGTACCGGAACCACTGAGCTAAATCCCTGGCTTGGGAAAGTGATATATTTTATAATATCTGAAATACACTTAATTGGAGCTGCTACACAAATATTTTTTCTACTGATTGTGACTTTATTAGAAAGGGTAATGTACCTTTGCTGACTGTTATTTTACTTCCTTGTTTCTGTCTACCAAGTCAGCCACTTGAGGAGTTTTTGCTTTGCTTTTGTTTTTAGAAATAGAAAAAACAGATTTCTTTTATTTAAAGAAAATAATAAGTAAATAGTGATTAATTGTTGCTATATGATTGTGCCCAATTAATTGCTTTTGCTATTAACCAAATACCAATGATATAACTTCATTAGGAAATGGTATATCTAGGAGGCTTATTCTGATGGGTGATTATAAAGTGATTATTGCATTATTCTGTGACTTCCCTGTACACTGTATGTAGCCAGTCTGTGATGGGCTCCTACTTACATTAGCAATATAAATAAAATGCTTGCCTAGCAATAACTTATTGGAGCTATAAGAATGAAGGAAATGGCAAAACTAGACAGAAATTCATAAGAGATTGTATGCATGGTAAAAATATCTTGTTTGTGGTTAGAAGACTTAATTTTTTAAATGTTAGTTCTTCCTTATTAAATTTTACTGGGAGACATACTGGGATGTCCAGTGGGATTTCCATTTATATGGTCTTGAACTTTATCTAATAAGTAAGACTATAGAAATTTTTGAAAAATACAGTGTTGATTCAGTAATTTACTGATAGATCATTAATATGAAAAATTCTAGAATTTAATGTATAGAGAAACATTCCAATTCAAAAGCAAGGGCTACAGTGGTATTGGGAAAATTTAAATATTTTTACAAAAAGTATTTTACATGATAATATCACCAAGTACATTGTAAGTGAACTAATTAATATGAAATAATAAGCAGACCCCCTAAAAATCTAGAAAATTATTGGAAAAGAAATTAAGGATGTAAGTATTAAATTTGGGGGTTTTAAATAACTGAAAGGCAAAGATTGGTTTCTTTTCAACAGATAAAGTATTTCTAATATACTCTAAGTGCTTATACATTATTACAAGATGCACATTTAATATAAAATAATCAAGTTACTTACAGAAAATGTGGAAAATGCAGTCAAGTTAAAAGTTAGGCATCTGGATGTGTGGCAAAGGCTTCTAATCCCAACGCTCAGGAGGTTGGGGCAGGAGGATCTTGAGCTCCAGATCATCCTGAGCCTCATAGCCAGTTAAAGGCTAGCCTGGATACATAATGAGATCTGTTACAAAAGAAACAAAGGTTAGGCTTTATTTTGCCTTTTAGAAATAAGTAAATTATGGCTTATGTTATTTCTGTTGAGGATTTGGTGAGACAGAAAGCAATACTGCTGATGTAAATGATTCATTTCTGAAAGTTTTTTAAAGAATGTTAGCTCAGAAGCCTATACAGATAGATCTTTCTTTTGATCCACTGAGTTGGTGTTCTGCTAATACTGGATTAAAGAGTAGGAAGCAGAATCTCAGAGAAGTGAACCAGCTTGCCTGGGCTTGGACAGCTATGATGAAGCAGACACTCAGACCCCCCTAGTTTTCCACTGGGCTTTTAACCAGTGGGCTGGGATAAACAGTTTAGATTATCTAATAGTAGAAGAATGAATAAGAATGTAACAATTTCACATAATGTTTTATTATTTTGTTGTTGTTGTTTTGAGACAGAGCCTCATTATAGCTTAGGCTGGCCTGGAACTCGCTGTGTAGTCCAGGTTGTCCTTGAATTTGTGGTGATCCTCCTCTTTCAGCCTCCTGAGTGTTAGTTCTACAGACACGCACCACCATGTTTGGCTAAATAGTATTAATTTTTATAATCAAATTATAAAGCTGAACATGTATAATTTCAGTTTTGTTTAAGAAGAAAATATGGTAACTGTGGGTCCAAAAACCTGAAGAGAAAAATTGGGAAATGTTGTGTGTGATTACTTTTTAGTATTGAAAATGATTTTTATGGATTTTCAGCTTTTACATGTTTACAGTTTCTTAAGTGAGCATGTTATAGTCTTATAATAACTAACAAAAAGTCTAATTAGCACATTTGGCTTTTTAATGTGTTTTTCTTTGTTCTGCAGACTCTTATTGAACAAATAGAAGAACGATCCGAAAAGATCCCTGAGTGAGTATCCAGTTCTTTGCTTTCCAGGTTACCTTCTTATAGTCCTGTTTTTTCAGATCTGGTTATATCTCTGATATTTTCTGAGGAGTTGCCTCTAAGCTTGCTCTTTTTTGTTCGTTTGCAGAAGTGGGGATTGAACCAGGGAGTGTCACACTGCATCCTTGGGTCTTTTCTTTTTTTTTACTTTGAGGGAGCACCTCGCCAAATTGCCTCAGCTGCCCTTAATTTCTGATCCTCCTGCCGCAGCCTCCCCTGCATTCTGGTCCTACCGGCATGTGCCATTAGGCATCCATGCTTGTTCTCTTAGTAAACTACTCATATTCGGAGTGAGGTTTCAGATTTGGCTTGGAAAATTTATAAGTCAGAATTTTTTTCTGTAAAGGATTTTTCCTTCTCTTCTGGACAGACATGAGGTCTCTGTTCTTGAAAGAGAAATCCTTTTAGATGTAGAGTTTACAGGATTATTTCATTATGGGTTTTGTTTTGTGTTTGTTATTTCTGAGCATTTAATGGGCAAATGAAAGTTGTCTGTAATTAGGATTTTGTAAATTTGACAGACTATTTTGAGATTTAAGATCAGATTTAATTTACATATATGAAATCAGAAGTTCATACCCCATCTATTTTTTTTTTCTTTTTGAGGTAGGGTCTTGCTTTGTAGTTCAGCGTGGTCCTGAACTCAGCAATCCTCCTGTCTCTGCCCTCCTGGTGCTGGGATTACAGGCATGAGCCACCATGGCCAGCACTGTGGTATGTGGTACTGATTGCTGGTGGGTGTGAGTCACCACACCCAGCTTCTTTGTATGTGGTTACTAGGGTTTGGCTCTTGCATTTACAAGGCAGGAGCTGGAACCCGGAGCTAAATCCCTGGCCTCCCCATCTGTTTTTTTTGTCTTTCCATTAGATACCAGCAGCTGCTCAGTGATATCCACCAATGTTACCTTTTCCAACGGGAGCTCCTTTTGGGCCCTAGTATTGCCTGTACTGTCACAGAGTTAACCACCCAAAATAATAGAGACCATTGTGCCTTGGTAAGTTTGCATGTAATTCTGAGCTTTTCTGATGCCATACTTAATATATCTTCCTCTAGAGTACAGTTTCCAAATCTGGTTATGTCCTTAATGTATTCTTGAGGTACACAACTTTCTTTAGGGTGCAAGGTCTCAGACATGATTTAGCAAGTTTATATGGTTCAGTTCTCATAGCAGCAAAATAATTATTTTTTTAAGATATGACATCTAATTTGTTAGTCTTGTTCAACTTTGCAGAATAATTCTTGTTTCATTTTTGAGATATGAAGATTCATAATATTATTTCTTAAAAGCTGGAACTTTAAAGTTTGTGGATTTATATTGACTATATAGTTTTAGCTTAGTTTTTACCACAGAAGTACTTTTTTTTTGTTTAGTGTGATTTTAATATATATAGGAAAAATATAAAGGTTCTTGGCTTAATATACTCCCTTTCAACTGGAAAAATAATTGTGATATGGAAAATTTAGAAAATAAAGAATTAAGAGCAAAATAAGTTATCTGTAATTTTGTTAATCATTAAGTCATGGTAAAGAAAGATTTTCTGTTCTTTTCTAAATATATATGCATAATTTATTTGCAGATAAAGAATAGACTTTATTTTATGAGCACTAGGAATGTCTCACTATAGGTGTGTATGTGTTTACACAGGTTCGCAGTGGCTGTGCCTTCATGGTCCATGTGTGTCAGGATGAGCATCAACTTTACAATGAATTTTTCACAAAACCGACACCAAAATTAGAGTAGGTGGCACATGGAACCTGACTTTTGTTGATAAGATGTAATTTGCTGTTGACTGTAACGGTGCAGTATATGATAGGAGTACTCTACAACCAAGTGCGGTATCTTAACTTTTCTGTGTATGCGAACAGACTATTGTTGGGTAGGACAGTGGGTTTAAAAGCCAACATGTTTTCAAATTGTTTGTAGTATAATTATGGAGATATTTTGATATGGTAGTAAGTATATAGTAATTCTACATACAAGAATATTTGAATATATATTAATATAAGAATTCTTATAAGAACATAAGGATATATATATATTTACATAAGAATTTAGTAATGATAAGGAACTGCATCTTGGAATATATAGCCCTTATCACTACTAAGTCCGATATTTCCATTTAGTTCAAAAATTTTATCATTCTACATAATAAAAGATAATTAAAAATGTTGATGCTATATGATAACTTTTTTCAAAGTATTTTTCTAATGTATTGTTAGTCAATTTAGTTATTTTGACTTAAAGAAGTCTAAGATCATGACTCTTCTGAATGAGAAAGAGCTAAATATATTGTATAGTTTTGGTTGGGATAATCACTTTTGATCAATACTGTATATAGAAGAGCACTGATGGCATTGTGAAGAATATAGACAATGTCATTTTAAAAAAAAGTTTAAAATATTTCACAGCACTTGACATATGTCCAAAGTACTTAGAGTTTTATTTATCTAAATCTATATGCATTCAATAATTTTGGACCATCTTTACTGGGAGAAAAGATAGCAGCTGATTCACAGTGAAGTAGAATATAAAAAGGGAGTCCAAAGATAATTTTGTTTTGAAAGGACATGTACAGAATCATTGCTGAAATAAAAAAGGTTGTGGTAGGTTGACTTTTGGTTGGTGGCAGCTAATTTGAATTGATTGCTGCAGATTGCTTATAGATTAGCTTTTAAAGCAAAAACAGTTTACAAAATTACTTTCTGTCTTTCGCTTTTCATTTTATAGTGTTCCCAGATTTTTTCCAGTATTTATACTTTTTATTGGCTGGGAGAAATCAGTGAAGCTTTTAAAGTATTAGAGAACTCTGAAAAAACATTACAACTATCTATAACCATAATTTTATTCATTTATTTTAGTGAGCTTTTGGAGAAACTGTGTATGTCACTGTATGATGTCTTTAGGCCGTTGATCATTCATGTCATTCACTTAGAGACTCTGTCTGAACTTTGTGGGATTCTGAAAAATGAAGTGCTTGAAGATCATGTGCAGAACAATGGTAAGTATGTAGAAGTGATCATTTTAAAGGTCCTTTAAATTATATCTGTGCCTCAATAAATCTGAAAAAGTTAGATACTTCTTTTTTTTTTTTTAGGTTTTTGTGACAGGGTCTCGCTTTGTAGTTCAGGCTGGCCCTGAGCTCAGCCTCAAACTCACATCACAGCAATCCTCCTGCCTCTGCCTCCTAAGTGCTGGGATTATAGGCGTGAGCCACCGCACCTGGCACTGTGGTATGTGGTACTGGTTGCTGCTGGGCGTGAGTCTCCACACCCAGTATGGTATGTGGTTACCGGGGAATCGAACCTGGGCCCTTGCACTTGCAAGACAGGCGCCGGAACCACTGAGCTAACTCCCTGGCCCAAAGTTAGATACTTCTATACCCCTGCACAAAAATATTTAATATTTTTTAATTTTTAAAAACATTTAAAATAAAAAATATGTTTGAGGTTTGTGCTAATGTCTTTCTTCTTCTTTTTCCTCTTGTTCCTCCTCCTCCTCCTCTTCTTTTTCTTCTTCTTCTTTTCCTCTTCCTCCTTCTTCTTCTTCCTTTTTTTAAGATAAGTTGTCACTTTTGTAGTTAAGGCTAGCCCTGAGCTCCCTATGTAGCCCAGGCAAGCCTCAAACTCACAACAGTCCTACGTCTGCCTCCTGAGTGCTGGGGTTACAGGTGTGAGCCACCATGTCGGGCATTGTGGTATGTGATACTGATTGCTGATGGGTGTGAGTCACCATGCCCAGCATTGTGGTATGTGGTTACTGGGGATCAAACTTGGGATCTTGTGTTTGCAAGGCAGATGCTGGAACCACTGAACTAAATCCTTGGTCCTCTTTCTCCTTTTTGAATTAAGGAGCAACTTATTCTTTGACTAAATGGTTCAGATTTCATAGAGAAAATTTTTTTTTTTTTTTTTTTTTAGGTTTTTTGAGACAGGGTCTCGCTTTTTGTGGTTCAGACTGGCCCTGAGCTCAGCCTCAAACTCACATCACAATCCTCCTGCCTCTGCCTCCCGAGTGCTGGGATTATAGGCGTGAGCCACCACGCCCGGCACTGTGGTATGTGGTACTGGTTGCTGCTGGGTGTGAGTCTCCACACCCAGTATTGTTATGTGGTTACCGGGGAATCGAACCCGGGCCCTTGGGCTTGCAAGACAGGCGCCGGAACCACTGAGCTAACTCCCCGGCCCGAGAAAAATATTTTTAAAGTCTGGGAAAAATTAGTACTAAAAGAGACCCTTTTTGTTTTGGCGTCCAGAATCCAGAAAGAGTTGGCTGTTAATTTTGGGTTAAGCATTTGTACAGTGTTTTCAGAATACATAAGATAATTGAATGTATTGCATACTTTTGATTAAAAATTAGGAATTATTTTAGCATCTTACATAATTATGTATGGTACATTTTTTTGACATTACAAATAAAGGAAAACAATTCTCTGAAATAGTTCTGCTTTATCCATCTGATCAATTCTTCACTGTTTGGTTCAGTTATCATACATAACTAAGTGTATCATAAGTAATGATATTCTTAGGTCCTTTAAGAAAATACCAGATTTGGTGCATTCAGGGTGATAGCACCTCCCCATGATGAACATAATTATTATGTACTGTAAACATATACTCGTAAAAATTAAAAAATAACCTAGTCATTTTGTGGGTAGAATTTATTGTCTTTTACCTTGACTTTCACTGTCAGACACTTCCTGTGGGTTTGTTATCTTCCATACCTACATTTAGTTATTCTGTGATGCACATTTTCTTCCATATTAATGATTGTGGATATAAGATAATTTTAAAATCAATATGAGTATTTTATGTTACTATGTATTATCTTCAGTCCCCTATCCTTTAAAAAGGTGTTACTGAATTTCTGGTATGTCTTAACATCAGTGGCATCTAGAAATGAAAAAACCCATTTCTAGAAACCCATTTCATTTTTCACCTTTTTCTTTGTGAAAATGCTAACAAGTCATTTAGTGTCTGTGGGACTCTTTTCAAATGTGGATGAAATTAATTAAGATGCCTTAACTATCTCTTATGATTGGTCTGGAGCTATGTGGAATAAGTTCTAAAGAACACAAAGGTCTCGTAGAAGTCGCATTTGGTATTTATGTTAATAGTAGTAATAATTTTGCAGAGTCCTAGGAAGGAAGTATAAGGACCAATTTATTTCCCGATTTTAAATTGAAATTGAATGACTTTTTTCTTTTTTCCATACTGGGGATTGGCCTCCTTTTTTCCATACTGGGGAGTTCCCCACCATCTTTTCAGCCAGTTCATATTGCCAACCTCAGGGCTTCATGCAAGCTAGACAATTAACTGCCACTGAGCTATATTCGCAGCCTCTGAGAGAAATTTATTAAACTTTCCTAAGATCATTGAATCATATTGACCTAGAATATACTCATAGTCTCTGAAGCAGAAGTGGTGAAAGTAATGTCTGCTTGTTTTAAAGAAGATAATTTCCTGTGTCTAAAAGGATGAGTGCTTGCATTTTTTTATTAGCTGAACAACTAGGGGCATTTGCAGCTGGAGCAAAGCAGATGTTGGAAGATGTACAAGAGCGGCTTGTGTATCGAACCCATATCTATATTCAGACAGACATCACAGGCTACAAACCAGCTCCAGGAGACCTGGCGTATCCTGATAAGTTAGTCATGATGGAGGTAGGGTCTTCATATTTCATCTCCCTCTTGTCCCTATACAACTTTTGAGTATGTTTTATATTAGTTGAAATAAAAATTTTTAAAATTTCTCAGAAACTAATTTTTAAATTTTCTGTAAAAGAATCAAGATAAATGTCAAAAATCATTAAATATTTTCAGAGAAATTGAAGAGAATAATTTGTTGTTATTGTTATTAAACATTGTATTCACTTCTTTCTCCTTTGCCAGGAAATATGCATTCTTAATTTTGAAATTTAATTGATGCTATGACTCACCTTTTAGTTTGTAAGTGGCAGGGACAGGGTTGAAGCTGGGTGTAATGGCATACACCTGTAATCCCAGCACTGTGGGAGAGGTACAGTAGGAGAAGTGCAATTTTGTCAGTGTAGGGACTTGACTAGATCCTGCCTCAAATAGAAGAGAGCTTGAGATGTCAATCAGTGCAAAGGACCTAGGTCTAGCGTCCAGCATCGCAGAAACTGTAGGAAGCTTGATAACATAGGAGCCACTGTGGTTGATGGTGATGTTGTAACACTGTGTTGTGCTGTCTCAGAACTTCGGAGACTGTGTTCTCCACATTGCACAGTGCTGATGCCCAGTTTTAAGGCTATATTACCTCACTGATTGTTCAGCTCCATATATAACTTCATCTCTGAGTTTGGGGAGAGGTTAAAGAATTCCCAGGTAGTAGTATAACAAAACCTAGAACTGTTTTTGAAATGAGGTCTTTTTATGTTTCCCAGGGTACGTTTGAATTTAAGATTCTTTCTTGAATTCTTAAGTAGCAAAGATTATAGGTGTTTAAGATTTAAGATTCTATCTTGAATTCTTAAGTAGCAGAGATTACGGGTGTGTACCACCATGTTCAGCTCAGGAACCCAGCACTTTTTCAATGGAAATTTTCAACTATAAACAAAGATTTAATATAATGACTACTTATACACCATTACTCCAGCCTCAACATGTGTAATCTTATTTACATGATCTCCTTCCTCTTTCCTGATCCCAGTCATTATATTAGAGCAAGTTTCAAACATTAAAATCTATAAATACTTCGGTGGGTGACTCTAAAAGTTAAAGATATTTTATTTATTTATTTGTTTGTTTGTTTGTTTGAGACAGGGTCTCGCTTTGTGGTTTAGGCTGGCCCTGAGCTCAGCCTCCAACTCACATCACAGCAATCCTCCTGCCTCTCCCTCCTGAGTGCTGGGATTACAGGTGTGAGCCACCACGCCCGGCACTGTGGTATGTGGTGCTGATTGCTTCTGGGTGTGAGTCTACACACCCAGTATTGTATGTGATTTACTGGGGATCGAACCCGAGTCCTTGCACTTGTAAGACAGGCACCGGAACCACTCAGCTAAATCCTTGACCCCCTAAAAGTTAAAGATATTTTAATTTTTGACATAACCATAATATAATCATCACACCTTAAAATACAGTTTTAATATCATCACATAGCTAGTTGAATCTATTCCTTTCAGATTCACCAATTGTTAATATTTTGTCACACTTACTTTTGTCTGTTGTGTTTATTTTGTTACTGAATCATTTGAGAATAAGTTGAAAACATCTTGATACTCCTTTAGACCTTATCTAAGAATAAATTTTCCACAGAGCCACAATACCATTTTTATACCTAGTAAAATTAACATCAACTCAGCAATATTATTTATATATACTCTTATTCAAATTTTCCCAGTTATCCTTCATATGTCTTTTATAACTGGACCAAAAACTTTTAAAAGTGCAATCCAATCAAGTTTACTGTGTTATATTAATTTTCGTCTTTAATCTCTGTGAGTCAGACCAAGACCCTTTCTTTCCTGTCCCCATTTTCTAAATTTATATGACATTGACTTTTTTGAAGAGAACAGGCCAACTTTATTATAAAATGTTGCCACATTATTGTTTGGATTGTTTCCCCTTGCTTAAATTCAGCCTATTTTTTTTTTTTTTTTTGTAAAAATACTGGATAGTGGATGTGTGCTTCTTACTTCATTACCTCTTAGGCACATAATATTAGGTTGTTTCAGATGGTTAAGGTGATTATTATAAAAGCGTGTTTCCTCCTTTGTAATTAGTAAGTTCTTAATGGAATGGTTTGATTTTATGAGTTCCCCACCATCTTTTCAGCCAGTTCATATTGCCAAATACTGCTGAAAACTACATTTTAATGTTGTTTCTGATTTCTGTATACAGCAAATTGCACAGAGTTTAAAAGATGACCAGAAGAGGTTATCTTCAGAATCTTCATTTTCAGATGTTCGATTAGAAGAAGGGGAGCCTAACAGTCTAACAAAGTCCGGTATGTTGTGAGATCTTTATTTCCAGTACACACACACGCACGCACGCACGCATGCACGCACGCACACACACACACACACACACACACACACTCACACACGACACGCACACGCACACACACACACACACTATAAAATATTCCAGCACTTACTTATTCAGTTCATGCCTTTGTTAAGGACTTGTGTCCCAGGTGTGTAAAACTGCTTCTGCTTTTGAGGAGCCTATGTTATGAAGGGAGAGGGATAAACCCCCAGTGTGATTAAGTGAGTAAGATGGGAAAATGCATCTCACCAATAACTCATACTGACGGCCACCCGACCTGCCTCACTTGATCCCTCCTCTCACGTACCCTGCCTGTGCCTAAATACACAAAGCCACTAGCATTCTCCACAATAGCCACAGCTTTCCATTCCCACACGCCTTCCCACATGCTTTTCTAGCTACCTAAAAAACCTGACTTCCTCTGACCCTCTCACACTCCAGCTTTCAGATGCCACCCCTGGCATGGGCCCACCTCCCCCCAATCCAGGGAGCATTCTCTTCACAAGCTTTGTGACCCAGAAGATCTTCCAAGGCCCAAAAGCAGCCTGTATTTTCCCATCAGCATCTTACTCACTCAGTCACACTGGGGGTTTATCCCTCTCCCTTCATAACATAGGCTCCTCGCAGGTAGACCACCCAAATCCAGACCACATAGTAGTCATTTGACAGGGAGTCATTTTGTCATGCTTACCCTATAGGATGGAGACCTGCAGTGGGTTGAAATTCCCTCTTCTACTGTAGAACCTATAAGAGTCCAAGTATACACTGGCCCTAGAAAACTTCTTTAAGAGTTTGTTGGTGGACAGATCATAGTGCATCCTGGTCTTGCTGACCCTGGCCTTTCATGTTTCTGTAGTTCTTATTTTTTTTTGAGACAAAGTCTCACTTTGTAGTTCAAGCTGGCCCTGAGCTCACTGTGTAGCCCAGGCGAGCCTCAAATTAATGGCAATCCTCCTGCCTCTGCCTCCTGAGTGCTGGAATTACAGGTGTGAGCCGTAACGCCCAGCACTTTGGTATGTGGTGCTGATTGCTGGTGAGATAAGTCACATGCCCAGCCTTTTTTGCATGTGGTTATGGGGGATCGAACTAGGGACCTTGCACCTGCAAGGCAGGCGTCGGAACCACTGAGCTAAATCTCTGGCCCTGTTCTTTAATTCTTGCTGGGCGTTGTCATAAAGATGAGTTGGCAGAACTGGAAAATTGGTTAGGAAGTTGTTGTGTTTTACCCTTTGAAAGATGCAGGCGGCCTGCACTTGGAAATTGAATATACTAAGTAGCCTGTAAGTGATATAGATCAGCAGGGAAAGCAGGGTGACAGACAAGCTGCTGTGATTAATCTTTCCATTTAAAATTTGTCTTCTTGTCACTCCCTACCTCCATTAGCTCCCTTCTGCTTCCATGTGTCTACATACTCTTCTGCCTCCCCGGATCTATGAGTATGCTGTTCATTTCATAAAGATTGTTGATCCTAATTTGAAAAAAGTAGTTTGGGTTGAGCATATACACAAGGCTGGAATGTAATGTGTTCTCATTTGTGTTAAATTTCTTAGATTTCTAAGGGTATTCTTGATTAAGGATGAGACTGGAAAAAACTGGTGTCTCATTTGTAGTTACTGAGAATATACAGTTTATAACTACCATGTAATCTATTGTAAGGAACACCTATATGCCTGAAGTGTGCCATCTTTTTCATTTGGGTTTTAGGTTCAACAGAATCCCTCAATCCGAGACCACATACCACAATTTCTCCAGCAGATCTTCATGGAATGTGGTATCCTACAGTTCGAAGAACTCTTGTCTGTCTCTCCAAATTATACAGATGCATAGATGTATGTGTAAATTCTTGCATCGTTACTGTGAATTGCTCAGTCTTTCTTTTGGAATGTTTTAAAAGTTTAATTTATTCTAACATCTTGATAGATTATTTTGCTTGATATTCTTAGAATCATGGTTTTTATTAAGGATTCCTAAAATGAGCATATTGTAGACTCTTAGCATCCATTAAGAAGCTTTGGAAGGTCTCTGGGCACCTTGAAATGATGGGAGCATTCTATATATAGTTTGTGTTGTGTCTTTCTGAGGAGAAGAGCTTTAGCTGTCATTGCTTCTCAGAAGAATAAGTTTAAAATAATTGAATAGTTTGTCTGCCTTAGATTTCAGAAAAGAGATGCAGAAAGGTTAAGTTTTACATCCAGTGTCACACAGCTATAACTTACATTTAATACTAGATGCTGTAATCTAGTTTTGTTCTCAATTTGAATAAGTATCCTCATTAAATAGTGTTAAGATAGCATGTATTTCTAGTCGTGGGGCAAGTATAATTATTTGCTGAAGTTAGCAGAACTTTATTTTCAGGACCAACTTAGACTGCATCAATCTCAGGGAACAGTTATTTTAAACACTGTGGTTTAGGGATACAGTCATTGCCTTGTAACAGCACATTTGTCGATAAACTTGCTATCACTAATTTGAGTTCCACACCAAAATAGTTATGAAATTTGGTCAGTTTACTTCAGTCTTTGATAGCCACTATTCCAATTGCACATACAGGGAAAAAATGATTAAATATAGTGATTGTGTAACAATTTGTCCAGGTGCCACTACGGGTTTTTTTGGTACTAGGGATATACATGTATATACATATATACATATGTGTGTGTGTGTAGGGATATACATGTATATACATATGTATGTGTGTGTGTGTGTGTGTGTGTATGTATGTTTTTTTGGTACTGGGGATCAAACGCAGGACCTTGCACTTGTGAGACAGGCACCAGAACCACTGAGTTAAATTCTTGGCCTCTAGTAGGTATATTAAATAGTGCCATACTAGAATTTAGGAATTCCCTGTAGTGTAGCCAGAATCCTAAGGGAAATGTGCAGACATTGTATTCCACTAAGCAGCATCTGTTACCACAGATCTTAGTAAGGAAGCCTCTGAGGTGCTTTAATAGGACTTTAGCAAAATAATAAAATTGAAGAAGGTCATTCTACCAGGTTTTGTTTTGTGCCTCAGGCATGTTCTTTTTCACATAGCTATTTTTGTTTTTTGGGTTTTTTTTTTTTTTTTTTTTAAGGATTTTTTTTGAGACAGGGTCTCGCTTTGTGCTTCAGGCTGGCCCTGAGCTCAGCCTCAAACTCACATCACGGCAATCCTCCTGCCTCTGCCTCCCAAGTGCTGGGATTACAGGCGTGAGCCACCACGCCCGGCACTGGTATGTGGTATTGGTTGCCGCTGGAGTGAGTCTCCACACCCAGTATTGTTGTGTGGTTACCAGGGATTGAACCCGGGTCCTTGCGCTTGCAAGACAGGCGCGGGAACCACTGAGCTATATCCCCAGCCCCTCACATAGCTATTTTTAAGGTCTTAACCTTTGCTGTCCTTCTGATCAAAGGTGAAAAAAGGTGAATCCAGTGAAAAATATCCATAAAGGCTGAACTGGGGAAAAAGAGGGTCTTGGTCTAAGATGCCCATCTTAATGAGTGGCCCAGTGGGAGGTAACACTAATCCCCTTTTAGATAGTAGCCTTGATAAGGGGAAGAGTGATACAAAAGGAGAATGATACCAAAAGAGACCAGGGCCAGGACTGCAGCCTGGTGATAAGTGTCCTCATACTTCCATCCAGGTCAGTTCCATCTCAGGCAGAGTGAAAGCAGGAGGGAAGGGAGTTTCTGCCCAGCGAGCATGTCATACCTCTGGGATGATACAGAAGGGGCAGATCAGGATTCGCAACTTCATGTACCATTTTGTAACAGTTTCCACTGGTTATGTTTTCTTTTTATAGTATATAACTTCTTATGAGTATTTTACTACCTCCTTTAGCATTTTTTGTAGTCATGCACAGTATTTTACAATTTAGTTTCTAGTATTTGTCGGTCACTCATCGCGGAATACTTAGATTATTTCAAGTTTTTTTTTAAATAATGAAGAGCCATATACACAAACCTTGAATTACATTAATAAACACTGATTCATCACCTGGGTTAAATGTTTACCAAAGAGTTTACTGAGGGTTTTAGTTATTTTAGGGCTTTACAAAAGATCCCTGTAAAATGAAATTAGGCTGAGGTGAGAGATCTATGAGGACAGAACTCTGCCTACCTCTTGGCCTCTGTATTTCCTAGCATCTAACACAGAGCCCATCATGCATAGGTCCTGAAGGGGCACATATGTGCCTCTGTGTTAATTTAGAAAAGTTGAAGGGGAATAAAAAAACTGAGAGGAATAAATAATGGTAAATAATCCCATGATGAGGTGTTAAATAAAATAGTAATAAATAAGGCAAGTGAACATTATTAGCTGCCTGCATAGTTTAGTCTTTTTCTGGTTTTTGAAGTGGCACAGACTGATGTTTCTCTTTTATTCCACCAGAGGGCTGTGTTTCAAGGATTATCGCAGGAAGCATTGTCCGCCTGCATTCAGTCCTTACTTGGAGCATCAGAGGCTATCAGCAAAAACAAGGTTTGATGAAGTGTTAGGTGAAATTTCATTACCTATAATAATATTGTACAATATAGTATTCATTCATAGGTACAGAAATTTAAAATCAATCTTGAAAATAAGATGTATTTATGATTGTTATTTTGAGGCTCTTTGAGAGAAGCCAGTATTTCATTACAGTCCTTAATAGACATTACACTAAAAAAGACAGATTATTAAAGTATCAGAAATAACTTTTATAGAATAAAAGCTCCTTGTCATTGTCTTATTGACTAAGGAAATGATACTGTTCTTTCCCTGAAATACCAAGAAAGCATTTTCAAGGTTGCAGCAGTTTAATCATCCCTGCAAAGTTGTTTTAAATAGTTTCATGGCTTCACCTAGATTGAATCAGCCTATCCATTTTGAAAAGAGGCAGTTGTGGCCCTTGGATTGTGTGACTAGAAGATATTTCTGTGACTACATAGTTTAAGGTTTTAATCAGGATGGAGCTGAGGGAGGCTGCTGGTATGTCTTTCTTCCATGCCCCTAGGATTTTTTTTTTTTAATTGGGTGTGTGTGATAGTGTTGCCTAGCTTAATTCTTCTTCATACACATTTTTTGTTGCATGCAGGAAGGAAGCTGTAGAGGTTATTTTCAGCCAAAATTTTATTCCTGCTCAAAGTATTAAAAATCTGATCTAAAAAATCTAAAAATTCATTAAAACTTCAAAACTCACAAAGTTGATTTCTAACTTAAGGGCATTAGATAAATATTTTTAAATAAAAAGTCTCTCCCTGAGAGAATTTAGCGTCTTGTTGCTCAAAAAGCTGTACCTGTGTGACCACTGTTTTCTCCCCTTCATGGAAAAGAGAGCTGAAATTTTGATATAGAAACTAGGAGACAATAGAAAATAAAATTACATGTAGGTGGGTTTAAGTTTTAAGTATATTTGTAAATCTGACCTCTCACATTTAATATAATATAGGTGAAATTAAGAAATATGTCTCTAGTATTAGGGAAATGATTAAATTGAGGCACACTCCATATGGTAGAATATTTTATTACATTAAAAATAGAACAATAAGGTTTAACTTTGATAAGGCAAAAATAAAAGAATGTAAGTCAAGTCAGATATACAGTATGACTTTATATAATTAAAAAGCATCAAAGCCAAATACTAGGCTATGAAAGTGTTGGGTGACTTTTGCCCCATTTCCTACCTATTTCTTTATTTTTCAGATTTTCTGCAGTGAGTATATTTTTCTTAGATCACAGAGGAAAAGAATGACCTAATTTAAAAAAAACACTTACATGTGTTCTATACCACTGTCCTCTATTTTAAGCTTTTTGATTATTCAGTTTTCTGTCTTGATTATCTGTAGGCCATCTCTATCATCCATTTCTATTTTCTATTCATTATAAGAGGTGTAAATACAGGTAGAATTCCTTAGTTTTGATAAGCATTAACTTACATAGTTTCATGACTGAGCATATATTTTTGCCTTTCAACTTTTAAAAAGTGACTGATAAAAATGACAATGTCTTAGAGAATTTTTGTAGTTTTTTTAAGGGAAGAAATTATTCTTACATAATTAAATTGAGTTGCTTGTCTTCCATTAAATTAGCATAATACAGTCTGTTAGGTTACGATGACTTTAATAAATTATATCTATATGATGCTGTTTTTGACATCAGAATTGATGTCTGTTATTAAAAACAGGACAAGCACTAAAATGTATAGCATTTTGTATTTTTGTAACACTCTGTGTTCCAGAGAGTATAGTTGAGTTTCCATCGTAAAAGTTTTACTTATATTGATTATGTTTAGTCTTACTTACATTGATTATGTTTATTAGAAGTGAGGGGAGCCTGGAATTTAGCTCAGTGATACCGCTGTCTGCCTTGTAAGCACAAGGTCGTGAGTTTGATCCCTGGTTCCACAAAAAGAGAAAAAAAAAATGAGGACAGAGAAACTAAAGAGGAGCCATTTGTGTAATAAGCTCTTTACAACTTATATTGCTTACTGAAGAATAACATTTTTTTCTAATGTAATATTTAAAAATTTCATTAGAAATATTCTCAAAGTAAGATTTAATCTTGAGTTGCACAATAAAGAGCAAATACAGTGTTGCACTTATAATATACAGACTTCTTCAGAAACTGTGATTACTTATCATTTTGCAAACAGGTTGGCTTTGAGCGCGAAGCTTCAATCACATATTTCTCATAGATGATAGGTTCTAACGGGGCAAAAGGGTGCACCAGACTCAAGATTATAGGTTGTTCACTTCCTATTTATAATACAAAATGGTGACTTCAAACCATTTTACATTTGGAAGCTACTTCTGTACTTTTGTATAAATAGGAATCCGTCTGATGGTCTGGTTATTGAAACCACTTTGACCAAATAATAGAAGTTTTCCTGAAGAGAAAATAACAGGCCATGAGAGGGCAGAATTCTGCTCATATATGAAGCCTTTGTGTACCTTCTGCTCTGTGCTCATGTTAGATTGTGGCATCTTTTTTACCTCTGCAATAAATTAAAGCAATTTTGACTTCTTCTCCTGGATGTGTTGCTTTACAGCATTTTTGTCTGAAGTACTTTTTTTTTTTTTTCCTAAGCAGAGCAAGTAATAGTTAAATAAGATTTCTTTTCCCCAAATAATTCTAATGTGGGTGATATAGGGAAGAGTTCATTCCCCAGCAAAACAGTATTGGCATCATAAGACTATTCATTTAGGCAGATTAATGTCAATTAATAATATGTTTTATATGTCCCTGTTCTGATTTAATCTGTTGTAATATTTTTTGTTTTATAATTTAGACTCAAATTGATGGACAGCTTTTCTTAATTAAGCACCTTTTGATTCTTCGTGAACAAATTGCTCCATTTCACACTGAATTCACCATTAAGGAAATTTCCCTGGACCTCAAGAAAACTAGAGGTATTTATTGTCCTGGCTGGCACAGTTGGGTGCATTTGACCTGTCCAAATGTGTCAGCACAGGTTGTAGGTTTATTTTATGTTCACCTGCAATGTTTTTGCATGCTTTGCTTGCTAGATATGTTACTTATTCACACTAAGCTGAGCTGTCAGTATCCTAATTACTTCTAACTTGCTGTTTTCTTTATGAAGAGAACGATGTATTTTTTTGTTGTTGTTGCTTTTGAGAAAGGGTTTCACTATGCAAATCAAACTGCCTTGAACTCACTGTGTAGCTTATGCTGGCCTTGTATTCATGGTGATTCTCCTGCCTCAGCTTCCTAAATGCTGGGAAAGAGAATTGTACTGTATCTGAACATTTTAATTCATAACATAGTGTTACCTGTCTTAGATTCTACCATGTTACCAGTTAAAAAATGAAAAATCAATATAATAGCTACTTAGTACTAAGTAGTATATTTCAGCTGATTGGTATGTTTTTTTAAATATTGAGTTGACTATGGAAGCCAGAATAAAAATGAGAGGAGTACTTACGTATGATACGAGAGTTGGGTTTTGTTTCTGTCTCATTGTTAACTGACTCTTGTAAAGTCTTTAATGGGAGTTTTAGCTTCCCTATCCAACCTTTCTCCTAGCTAAAATGAGCATATTAAACTTACTGGAACACCTTGACTGGGTCATCAGGATCATGAAAAATGAAAATATGTGTTCATATGCTTTGTGAGTTTCAGTTGTTTAAATAAACTTACGTGGTGTTAAATGTTAAGTCAACCAGTTAACTGATCATGTAGATAGGATCTTTGAATTGGTAATAAATACTTACTCATCCTGGAGAAGATAATTTAGCAATCCTAATGATTTGTCCCTGAATTAATAAGACATAACTTTTAAAATAACAAAATAATTACTTTTTAAGCTGTTTATTGTAGTCAGTTAAGGATATACTGGACACATCACTTACTTGTCCTAATTATTTACAGATTTTTGTAAACTTTTATCTTTTCCTAATCACTTCTAAGATATTTAAACTCTAATGCCTTGAGCCAACTCTTGATGTAATGAATTAACTTTTCTCTTATTTATTGGGGTAATTGAGAAAAGTCACTGAAATTGTTTTCTGCATTCTATAATTCAGAGCAATGCCAAATACAGAATTTCCAAAGATAGCAAGGTTTTAGTACTCTCCTCCATCGTGCTTGTTTGTAGGAGGATTTCTTTAACTGACTGGACTCACTGTGGCCTTCTGAGAGTCATATTAAATAGTTAATTCTATTTCCCCGTGATGCTTTCTCCATGTTCAAAATAAATTTTTTTCTTTTTGCTTTTTTAAAGGCCGTTGGGTGTTATTTGTATACTGTGTTATTTAGTTATTTTTTTTAAACAGAAGCTAGGTTCAACTTTTGCCTTTACAAAAAAAAAATTTTTATGGTACTAGGTAAATATTTTCTTAAAATCTGTTTCTCATTTTAAAAGTAAAGTACTGAAATTTTATAATGTCGGATATCATTTATTTTCTTTTTTTCTGTAAGTGGATTGTTGAGATTAATAGTCATAGTTGAACCCAGAGTCTTTACATTGGGCCACATTCCATACCCTTTGTATTTTTAATTATGAGACAGGGTCTAACTAAGCTGCACACCCTGGCCTTGAACATATGATCTCCAGCCTCAGCCACTTGAGCTGCAGGAGAAAGCATAATATTTAAAGAGCATGGTCTCTTCAGAGTTATACTCTTTCAGCTACTTACTCTCCTGATCTCATTCTTTTCATTCAATATGAGGTATGGGAACAGTGGCCTGTCTGAAGAATTCCTGACTACCAGTAGTCCCTTTTCTAAGTGATGGGATAGCATGGGATTGATATGCTTTCTTTTTTTTTCTGATTCATAAGTTATTGCCATTTGATCTCTTATAGATCCACTGAAATGTGAACCAATGAAAAAATGAAATAGCATAAGATTTAGGCAAAATTTGTTTTAAAAATATGTTTTCTCTCAAATATTATGAAGCTTATGTAACCCTTTCAGATGGTGATTTGCAGACTCAGGTATATCAAGAAAAGATACAACAAACACAAAGAGTTTCTCTAAAGCTTTGCTATAACTGAATCTGATAGAGAGGTTCTTTTCATTAGTCAAGGCAGTATCATTGTAGCATCTGCTTGCAAAAGCAAGGGTTGGGAGCCTTTCGTGCTTTGCTTTCTCCACTCTGACAAAGAAAAGCAAAGAAATAATCTGTTTTTAAACTCTCGGTATTTACTATCTTCATTTTTAAGCCTCTAACTTCTTATGACTAACATTTTATCTTATTGCATTTGAACATTAATGAAACCTCAGTTAGTACTTTGCATAGATTCTAGTTAGTCTGGAGGTTAAGGGATCAATATGTCCTCTTGGTGTTTTCTTCCTGGCTGACACATTAGTTTATTCACTCTGCTTCACTGGAATAAATTTTTATGCCAGCCAGGATCTTAACATAGGAGCTGGGTAAGTAGATAAATATTTTCTTAACATCTGTTGCACATTTTAAAAGTGAACTACTGAAATTTTACAATGTCAAATATCACTTATTAATTTTCTTTTTTTCTGTAAGTGGATTATTGAGATGAATAGTCACTTTGCAGTTCTGACCTCTGGAAAGTAACTGCCACAGCCATCACTGGCCCTCATCTTGCTCTCGGCCATCCACCAAGTTGAGCCGGTGAAGATTGCATGCCTTGTGGCTTCTGGGGTAGAGAGCTAGTGTGTGGTACCAAGACTTCTCTGTTGAAACTGTACATGTTCACTGGATTAGTAATTTTGTTTCACAGATGCAGCATTTAAAATCCTGAACCCTATGACTGTTCCAAGATTTTTTAGGCTGAATAGCAACAATGCCTTGATAGAGTTCTTGTTGGAGGTGAGAAGGAGTCTGTTTCATTGGTGGTGGGAATGAAACGGCATTCTTTATACATCTGGTAATTTCTAAGCACATAAAAACAGGAGGAAATTGTCATCTTCTCTTTAAGGGTACTCCTGAGATAAGGGAACATTATCTCGACTCTAAAAAAGATGTGGACCGACATCTGAAATCAGCTTGTGAGCAGTTTATTCAGCAGCAGAGCAAGATGTTTGTAGAGCAGCTGGAGGAGTTCATGACAAAGGTATAGACTGTGATTCTTACTTGCTAAAGTCATTTTGCATTCTCTTCTGGCTTCCTTTTGAATTACCCTCTCGGGAAAACTTTAGCAGAAGAGGTAGCCAAATCTTAATGATTCTGTCTAAGAAATTACCATATTTTCTATCACAGAAGCTTCTGGTTTGCAGTTTTCAGTTTTGAAGAGGAAAAGTGCAAACATTGCGAAGCTTGTTACATCTGACCTCTGGTTCCTTCCGTATTCCTTTTCGTCTTCCTATATGGAAATGTCTCAGGGAAAATACCTTATACAGTTTTGGCAATTTTTTTTTTTTACAAGATAACATATGCCATGAATTCATAAAAATTTTGTTGTCTGTAAAGGATTATGAGAGGCTATGCTTTTTTGTTTTGGTTGCAAATTAGATTATCACTTTGTCTTAATAGGTATAAACTGGATTTTGTATCCTTTGAGAACAGTGTAATTTGTCATTGGTGAAACAAAGTTTCTGTTTTTGTCTCCTTTTCTAGGTTTCAGCATTAAAAACAATGGCAAACCAGGGAGGCCCCAAGTACACCCTTTCCCAGCAGCCTTGGGCTCAACCAGGTATTCAGAATCATTGTTTTGGAGTCACTTTTTAGGATATTATTAATTTCTGTTCATGTAGCTTTACTGTGACAGTCTGGAGTTAATTTCTTATTTAGTCTGGAATACTTTGATCTGAGTTAATACAGATTCATTTTGGAGCTAACAGATCTTAATTGACCAGCACTACGTGTATCTCAGTAAAAATTTTACCCAGTTAAAAAGAAAATGTAGCTCAGATGGAGACACTTTGGAGTCTGATTTCTCTATTCCCATTACTCTGTGGGTGAGGTGGAACTTTAAAAAATTTTTTTTTTGGTACGGGGGATCAAACTTGTCACCTTATTTTTGCAAAGCAGGCACCGGAACCACTGAGCTAAATCCCCAGCCTGTGGTAGAGCTTTGATGAACATGGTGTATTTGACAGAATGAAGTTATGGAGAGAGAATAGCTATTTTAAAGTATATGAAGAAATGTAGGGTCACTGTTTTGTTCTACATTTTCTCCAAATTACATCTGTTATCATAGAGTTACTTGAAAAAAGTTGTAAAAATTGAGGTGTTAGATGGGAGTTAGCAGGCAGTATTTATTATCTAATTTGCAGATATGTATGAAATTTCCAGTTTTACTCTTGCCTATATGGTTCGTTTGGATTTTTTTTGTTTTGTTTTTGGTGCTACTAGGTCTGTTTTGTGTGGGGGTGATAACACATCTTTTAATTGTTGTTTCTGTAGTAGGGATTGACTTCAGGGCCTTGCCTATCACATTAAGCAAGTCTTCTCCTGCTGACGTGCAACCCCAGCCTAGTGGAGGAATTAACTATTAGATGTTAGACATTTAAAATTGCACCTAACTTTGGCCTATTTTTTGGTACATTTTTAATTGCCATTAAACCAGACCAAATCATTTTGTTAAATTGGTATTTCTGGCCATCCCTGACCTATATTTTGAAGCTAAAAAGGATGAAATTGTGGAAGAACAGTGTTTTTTTGTTTGTTTGTTTGTTTTTATGATAAGCTGTATCTAAATTAGAAAGCATCCTTTTCTTCATAATGGAAGAGTTGTGAAGAATGACTCTGGATTTGTATCTGTGAAAATTGGCTGTCTAAAGATACCTAATATGGAATCAACTTTTTAGATATGACTGATTTTTGCATAAGAATGTCTGACAGGTATTCATTTCCTCTGAGAAAAAGGATTGAAACCATTCTAAACCTCCAAAATTTTTAGTTACTGTGAATGCCTAAGTTAATTTAAAGTTGGAACAAGAAGTTAAGGGTATTTCTAGGAAGATGTACAGTTATAGAGAATTATCAATTGTCTTCAAAAAAGAATTGCTTCCAGAGGTTCCTCGTATGTGCATTGCAGATGTCAGTACAAGTTTGCCTAGATTTGTTGTATTGCAAATAAACTTTGTGATATGCCTTTTGTTTATTATGATGGAGACTGTGGATGTGCTGCCATATTATTTTAAACATCAGTATTATACATGAGATTGAAATGTTTACCATCTTTGAAAAGCAGCCTGCTTGATGCAGTGGTACATTCTGTCAGAGAACAGAAGTCAGAATCGTTTACTGACAAGCCTGGAAATTGTGCTCGTAGTCTGCCTTAGTTTCAACTACCCTTTCTGATTGTCACAGTTGTGCAGCAGGCTTAGCACTTTCGAACTCGCTTTTGACTCTTGGAATATTTGTGATCTGTGGATTAATTGAAGCCTTTGGTTTATGGTTTCAGTTGCTTATATAAGACTTACTTAAAAATAGCCAATTTATAATTTCAATGTTTATGTAAATAAAACTTTTAGATGCAATAAATCTTTCTTAAAATAGGTAAAAACAGAAAATCGGCATAGGCATATGGAGTACAGCCAAACCCAGAGACTTGATGCATATTAAATGAATTGTTCTTTCCATTTTAGAAAGATCAAAATTGGGGCTATATTTTCTCGAGTGGAATCCTAAAAGAATTCACAGTTTTATGTGTATGGTATTCTTAAGCTTAACTAAAATACCATTAGTACAGCAGAAGTAAGTAAAGAAACTGAGAAAAAGGACTGACTGAAATAAGGCTCGCTGTTTTGTTGCTTAACTCATTTCATTTCTAATTAAGGAGATCTTAGTGTACCATGACTGCTTAGTCTCTTTTTTGGAACTAGGGTCTTACTGTGTGGTTCAGGCTGGCCGCAAACTCACAGCAATCCTCTTCCTCACCCTCCCGAGTGCCCGTGTCAGGTCGTCACGTCTGAGAGACCATTCAGCTTTATTTGTGGTTGTATCTTCTGTCCCTTTAGTCCTTGAGGAGGTGAGGCATTGGTTTTTCATGGCCTGTAATGCCCGAAGCCCACACTTCAGTGTTAAAAGAGATTTATGGGCTGAGAGCACTGAGGGCAGTCTTGGAACTGTCTTGCGCCCCTCTGTCTTAGGAATCTAGGATGATGCTTCGTGCCGAGCTGGTGGGGTTTTAAGGCATCACATCGTGATAAACTCACAAGATGATGAGCTATAAATCAAGATGCCGGTTTGTTCATTTGCTAGAGGATAAGTTTTTTGTTCTTTTTGTGGTTATCAAGGACCAAAAACTGATTTAGTCATGCCTGAGATGCAGTGGTGGTGACAGAACCAGAGCCCGTCGAGTAAGTGTGCAAAAGTGGCTTTGATTTATTTGACAAAAACTAAACTATCTGACATATTTCTTTTTTAGAACACTGATACTTTCTTACCTTGTTTTACCATACATTCTTAATTAATTTAAAATATGATATAAAATTTGAACTGTGAAAGACATAAAGTAAAAAATCCTATTTTTCTACCTGCAAATTTGTTCTTCTTTCAAAGGTAACCACTGCTATAGTTTTCCTCCCCAAATTATTTATGTGAGTGCTAGGTCACTTGGAGTTCAAAAATTGCTGCCCCGGTGAGGTTGGGTTATGCCCCTTGCTGTTTTCACTGCCTGTGTTCCTGTAGCCCTTCTGTGCCAGGATATCCAGCCCTGTCCGTTATGTGTGATAAATGCATAGGATGTATCATCACGTATGCTTTCTTTAGTGATTCTCTTAAGGGATGTTTAAATTATTTTTAGTTTGTATTTCTATGTAGTCTTCAATAAAAATCCCTATATGCACATACTTTGGTAGTTTGTGAGTTATATTAATAGAATAAATTTTTAGTAGTGGAAATTTTGAGTGAAAGAATAATGTGTTTTTTCAGTTTTGTTAGCTAATGTCTAATATCTCAGAAGAAGTTGGGCTGTTTCCTGCTCCAGTCAGCACCGAGTGAGGATGGAGCTGTCTCTCAGTCTCTGTTTGGGATTAGTTCTAGGGTCCCCCCGTGTCTAACATCCATGGATGGCCAAGTCTCATCTAAAGTGATGTGTTTGCAAAACCTGTGAGCATCCTCTGTATACTCCACATAATCTCTAGATCACCTAATACAATAAAATAGTGTATTAATAGGTGTTATATTATTTAGAGGATGGCGAAATAAAATCTGAAAGTATTCAGTACAAACACAGCTTTGGGTTTTTCTTCTTCTTATGAACGTTTTTGATCTGCATTTGGTTGAATATGAGTATGGAGCATGTGGATATAAAGAGCCAAATACCTGTTTTCCTACATCCTCGTCAAACATGGGTATCCAGTCATTTTCCCAATTTTTGACAGTCTAAATATTTCACAGTCCACGGCTATACCACCCTGAACATATCCAATCTTATCTAAATATTTCACTGCTTTAATTTACATTGATTTTGAATGAGATTGAGCATCTCTGAGATTCTGATCATCTTTTCTTTTGTAGCTACCTAGGTAATTTGTTTTCTTCGATACTTCACACAGATAACTGCTCTTCCTACAAAGCTCATTCAGATACTACGTTGTGATTACATAGTGGTTTTTAAAAGCTCTGGAAATCTATGTCTGATAATAGTGTAAGGAGTTAAATGGATATTTAGTTCAATATATGTGGATGTCTCCCAAATGACCTAAGCTGGGTGTTTGTTTATTTTGAGGTAATTCTTTCTAGAATTTCTCTAAAAATGACTTTCAAACTGTATCTCTTACCTCTGAATTCTAAATATCCACATTACAGCCCTGGTAAATATCTTATAGCCTCTTTTTTTTTTTTTTTTTGGTACCAAGGATCGAACTTGTGACCTTGCATTTGCAAGGAAGACTTTGGAACCACTGAGCTAAATCCCTAGCCCCCCACAATAAATGTCTTGAAACATGCAACAATAATTCTTTTTTTTTTTTTTTTTGCAGTACCCAGGATCAAACTCAGGATCTTGTGGTACCATTGAATTAAATCCCTAGCCCTGCAGGAATTATTTTACTGCCTTAGCCTTTGGGATTAGAGTTTTGTATATAGTGCATACTTAATGTTTATAGAACTTGTACTTCATAAAAAAGAAAAATTCTTTGTGGATATAAGATCTTCCCTTTTTCTATTTCTTTCTTTATTCCCCTCTGAATTAAAATGAAAATGTTTCTTTTTCTTTGTGACACTAACAAGATCATTTTCTTTTCAGTGAAGGTTAGTGACCTTGTGACAACTGCCTATAAGACAATAAAAGCAAAGCTGCCCCTGACGTTGAGAAGTATGTCGCTGTATTTATCCAATAAAGATACAGAGTTCATCTTATTTAAACCTGTTAGGGTGAGTAGCACGGTGATTTTTTTGTTTGAATGTTGGCCAGTGTGTTCCAGTATTCTTTTCTTACCTACCATTTTTGTTTACCTACAGACATTTAAAAATGTTTGTGTTCTCTGCTAGAGAAGTTGATTAATAATCATCAGGCTTCTTTAAAGACTTTCAGAGCTTGTATCTGAATATACCTTCCTCTACTACTTACTCTACTATACTATACTTACTCTACTACACACCTTCACTACACAGTATACTTTCCTTCACTACACACTTCACTCTTACATTTATAATATTAACTTTAAAATTAGAAATGAGTTAAAAAATCACATGTTTGCATTACATGTGGCTCAGCCCTCATGAGAGCAGCATTTCAGGAATTACATTCCGTTTTACTAGCGGGTAGTGGAAATAAATGGCTGGCAATAGCCACTAAGGGATTAAGTGTCAGAGCAAATTTAGGACTTGTATATTCTAGTTCTGTGTTCAGCTCTTATCTTTCTTTACCCAAGGTGTTGGCTGATTTTTAAAGTACATTTTATTTGTCTTGGAACTTTATTATCTTTTGTGTAAGAAATTGCTAAAGACTACTCTTCTTTGAGAGGACAGAATTTTCTAGAGTTTAATTTTTCCAGGAAATATTATTTGATAAGACTTCAGTAGGTTGTGCTAGCATGTGAAATGTTAGGTTCAAATTATGTCTTTGGTAATCTCCTGAACGATACATTTCTTCCACTTGTTTTAGCAAAAAACACAGGACTTAATATTCTTAGTGCTTCAGGTTTAACGTGTATGTTTCTTGTGGCTCATCCAATATGACATTCTCTTCTTTTTTCTAAGAATAACATTCAGCAAGTCTTTCAGAAGTTCCATGCTCTGTTAAAGGAAGAGTTCAGCCCTGAGGACATCCAGATCATCGCTTGTCCTTCCATGGAGCAGGTAATCCCCATATTCAAGGTCCTGGGGACTTTATGCCTCCTGACTTACTTTATTTGAGTAGATAATATGTTGGAGCAAACTTGGTTTTACTTTTAATTTTAAAAACTGTATATTGTGAGACCGGGAATTTAGCTCAGTGGTTCCTGTGCCTGCTTTGCAAGCACCAGGGCCTCGATTTTAACCTGGTAACTACAAAGCCGGACGTGGAGACTCATGCCCACCAGCAGTCAGTACCAGGTATCACAGTGCTGGGCGTGGTGGCTCAGGCCTGTCATCCCAACACTCAGGAGGCAGAGGCAGGAGGATTGCTGTGATTTCGAGTGTCGCCTGGGCTACATAGTGAGCTCAGGGCCAGCCTAAATTGTAAAACGAGACCCCATCTCAAAATCCACCCCCAAAAAACCCCTGTACATTGTTTATTCTGATAGAATTACTTTTGAGGGGCAGGTTTAGAGTTTTCAGTTGCATTTTAATCCTTTCTGATAGTGAAAACTGTGTTTAAAATACTGACCTGTTTGTGAAAGACTCAAATGCTAGTAATTATTTAGCTTTCTGAATCATTTTGACTGAAATATGCACATTTCAAATGAAAAAGAGTAGAGGTTATTTTAAAGGTTAGAATAGATGATAAAAGTGTTTTTTCCTCCTGTGTTTAAAAAACTGAATATGGGACCAATTTGTGTTAGCTGTCACTCACTCATTCAATTCAGTCAGCAAATTGCGGGGTATCCATTATGTATTAGAAGTAGCTGGTGCTTTGCAGAGCAGTTTTATTTCTGGTTTTGAGTTGGGTGTAGTTTAGACATTTAGTATATGGTGTGGACTGGAGAACTGGTAAAGAAGGTAAGGTTGGTGAATGCCTGCTTGAAATGAGTAGAAGCTGTGGAGAAGGGAAAGGGGTAAGTTTTGTTGTATAAGAAAGAGAAAGCTGCAGAAAGAAATGAGGCCTTTTAAAAAATTGAGATACAATTCATTTATCATTTAATGGTTTTTAATAAATGCACAAAATTGTATGATCATCATCATTATCTGATTCCAGAGTATTTTCATTACTCTTACCAAAAATCCCTTAGCCAGTAGTAGATTTTCTGTTTCTCCTTTTCCTGCTAGTTGTTTTTATGCTTTTGCTTATTCTGGATATTAAATTAAATCATACATATAACCTTTCATAACTAACTTCTTTCATCTGGTGTATTTTCGAGGCTCATCCGTGTTGCATCGTGTTCCAAAATCTTTCTCTTTTGCGGCTGTACACATATGTGTGTATGGATAGATGAGGATCATATTTTTTTAAAAAAAATCCCTGTAGCTGTAGGGTTGTATAGTCAAAACACTGTTTATAAATCTTTTGAAGTAAATGTTTTCTGGGTGGTTCTGCCACCAACTTGCTATGTAGTTAGACTTGATTTCAGATTTAATTTTGCTTTGTAGTTATATGAAATATTTATGTGGCTTGGGCCGGGGAGTTAGCTCAGTGGTTCCGGCGCCTGTCTTGCAAGTGCAAGGGCCTGAGTTCAATTCCCGGGTAATCACATGCAATACTGGGTGTGGAGACTCATGCCCAGCAGCAACCAGTACCACATACCACAGTGCCGGGCGTGGTGGCTCACGCCTGTAATCCCAGGACTCGGGAGACAGAGGCAGGAGGATTGCTGTGATGTGAGTTTGAGGCTGAGCTCAGGGCTAGCCTGAACTACAAAGCGAGACCCTGTCTCAAAAAAAAAAAAAAAAGAAATGTTTATGTGGCAGATAAAAGGAGTGTGAGTCTCCTGTCTTCTTCAGGGGTGCATCCCCTATGACCTGAAGACCCCTCCTCTAGGCCCCATCTCTTACAGTGACCTCCACCTCCCAGCAGCACCATGGACTGGGGAACAAGCCTTGAAGGCCTGGGCCGTCCAGGTGCGACCTTCCAGATCCCAACTATAGTACCAGTGTATAGTAGTACAAATTTATTCTTTTAAACTTACAGAAAAGGTACAAAAATAGTGTAAGAGCTCCTTTATCTATCCTTTTATGCTGTTTACAATTTAACCTGTCTGCTGGTGTCTCATTTTCTCCCTTCCCTACTCCTCTTTTTAGGTCATTTGAGAAAGAGTTGGGAAACACTGCGGTACTTTACTTGTGAATACTACTGAGTGAATTTCTTAAGGAAAGGAAATTCTTTTACACTACTCCTACTTCTGCATAGTTTTCAAAGCATCAAATTTAACACTGATACTGTGGTCTTATCCACAGTTCATATTAGCTTTTTACCAGTGTGCTAACAATGTCCTTCCAGATTCTGTCCCCGATGCCCAGGTCAGGACCAGATTGTACACTGTTGTCAGGGGTCACATCTCTACTTTCTTTGAAGCTGGAGCATTTCCACAGCCTTCCTTGAGCCTAGCTGTCTCTCAATTTGGATTTTCTTTGCTCATGATTAAATTGAGGTTTTGTATTGCTGGCAGCAAAAGCGTAGTGGTGATTTTATATCCTGTCCCTTGCAAAACACATTTATAAAAGAGATGAGAAATAACATGTCTTGATCACCAAAGCAGTTGTACTGTGTGGCATTCCCAGCCAGGTCCATTTACCTACAGCTTACCACAGCCTAGGTGATGCACAAAGGTCAGGGAAGCTCCTGTTCCCTTCCTGTCACCACAGTGACTTTGCTCTGAGGTTCTGGGCCTCCATTACTGGGCAAGCAAGGTGTTCTTGCATCTGTCAGAGTTAGCGCGTAAACTAGAATTCACTTATCATGCCTATTGTTGTGCAAATGATTTTAAAAACCATTAAAAGAATTCGGCTTATACACAAATTTACCCAAAATTCAGTACCCAGAATAAAGTGTCGATTGTGCAGATATATTTCTGTCCTATATGTTCATGTATTGTTTTGCCATTAAGACTTTACATGACCTGGCCTGGATTTCGTGATGATTAGCTCCTTGCAGGGCCTCTAGGTGTTCAGTATCCAGCGGCTCTACTAATGGTCTTTTCCCATTTGCCTTGGAAGCTGTGACACCTCTTCAGGAGGCCGGCATCCTGCAGCAGAGCTAATGCAGCCTGTGTTTCGCTTTTCAGGTAAACCTCCTGCTGTCCGTTCCTAAGTAAGCAGGCTGGTCGAGAAGCAGGAATGGGCTGAGCAACCTGCAGGCCTCTGAAGACTCCGATGTGGGACTGTCCCCAAGAGCCACATGAGTGTGCTACTCAGTGCTGACTACAGAAGGAGGCATAAGTCAAATGTTGAAAAGATTGGTGTTTTCCTTTTGAAAACATCAAATGCCAAAGATGAATGGATGTTAGTGATCCTCATTTAAATGGTTAGTAGAGATGTTAGCTTTTGAGAGGTAGCCTTGAGGAGCTCGAAGTGAAATGTTTCTTCATAAGAGTTGTGCAATAAAAATAGCTTACAATGAATAGTGCTAAGAACTTTATGGAAATACAGCTGTTGAGAAAACTGCTGAAGGTAAGGATTGCTACTGCATGAAACATGACAATACTTAACCACTGAGCATTCCACAGTGACTCGTTTTTTCTTCCACAAACCTTATTTCTTTTGAGACAAGTCTTGCTATACAGTTCAGGCTGGCCTTGAACTCACTGTATATCCCAGGCTGGCCTTGAACTTATGATGATACTCCTGCCTCAGAAACTATTTTCCTACATTTAATGTCATGTTTCTCCTATCATTTGGTGTCCGTTTGGGAGCAGCTTTGTTGCTTCCGAGAGTGCATCTTACTTTCCTGCGGATTCCTCCATTTGATGTGAGGTAGTATAAAGATGTGAGGGCCTCGTGGACAGCTTCCAGATCTTGAACTGCTGTGGTGCAGTGTTCCAAGCAGGGAGCTGCAGTCTTTTGCTGTAGGCAGGTGTGGTTCCTCCGGGTGGATCTTACGGTAACAGTAGTCAGTGGAGTGAGTGGGAAATACCAATTAAGGTGTCTTTGAACTTGTGAATAAAGAAGAGGAGGCAACCTGATGAGTAGCGGGTCTCCTGAATGAAGCGTAGTTATGGACCTTCTGCAAGCAGCCTTTGGTTTTGGCTGCTGTTTGAAAGCAAACACTTTTCATATGTTCCATGTGTCTAGCAGCCTGTGCTGTGCGGTACTGTGCTGCGCACCAGCCTGTGGGTCTCCAGCCCTGTTAGAGCGGAACACATTTTGCCAACACACCCGGGACAATAAACACTGCCTGCATCTTAGAAACACCCCACCCACCGGGGACAGCGCATGAGGTACCACCGCGAGTTTCGATTTGGAACTGGATTGGTTGTGCCTGTGATGTAGTAGTAATTTGGTGTGTTTCTGGCTTCCTAAAGAATTGAATTTCTGGATTCCTAAAGAATCCCTCGAGCCCTGGTGTGGAGGTGCGACACTGCCACGGTCTGGAGTGGCTGGCGACCGTCGGTGCAGGCGCTGTTGCTGAGCGAGTGCTGCGCTCTGCACAGTGAGCTCCTCGCACGGTGCAGTCAGTCCCGCTCTGGTGTTTGTCATCCGTAACGGGGCACTTGCTTTTTCATCACCATTATTTTGGTGGCGGATGCTGCTTGGTAGAGCTTGTTACTCTATGTTGAGGAAGGTAAGAGGGTCCATAGTTTTCCTTTGCCTTGAAATGAATGAATTAGGAAGGTTGTATTTACTTGTACTTACTGTTTTAAGTACGTGTTTAATAAGATAAACTGTAAGATATCTGGTTTTGTGTATCATATGTACATTTGGTTTTTAAATAGCATTTCCAAAGAAATGAGGGCATGATTATTGTACAGTACTGTGTAGTTCAATGTACAGAGCGTGTTCTTCAGGCAAAAATGTTTAATGGCACTTGTTCTTGTATTTTGATCTTCTCTTTCAGAAACACTCAAATACCTTCCAAAGTGCTAAGTAAATAATAGTGATCCAACTTGTTGCTAAGTGAATATTTGTTTAAATCTGTACAGTTTCAAGTGTTTAAAGAGTGTACATATTTTCAAATAATTAATTTAAAATGCTTTATATTATTTGGCTAGAAACTGTTTTTAATAAATGAATTTTTTTAAAAAATAAAGATTTTTGCTTTCTATTTTCTTGTATCTGGTATATGTTTGGATTCTTTCAAAAATTTTTTAATTTAAGTTTTTATTGACAAGACAGTAGATCCACACACATTTGGAAAATGTAAGGTAAAGAGAAATCGTTTGTCCTTTATCATTTCCCTCAGAGATAACATCCTACAAACTGTAATGCAGTATTACAACCTGAGTATCTGCGTTGAGACACTCCGCGCTAGTCTTCCTCCCATTTCCTACTTCTTGCATGTACTGCATAAATTCCTTTGGCAAGATAATTATTATGGAAGGACATTTTTGGAGCACTTTAGTAATTCATTAGTTAAACATTTTTGGTCAGCTTTCCATTAACTGTAATAAATCCTTGAGGTAAATTGACTTAGAAGAAAGCTTTATGTTGGCTTGCCGTCGAGGGGCTTCCGCTTTGTGACTGGCGGGCCCGTGTGCTTTGGCCTATGCAGGGAGACGGTGCATCACAGCAGGCGCTGTGTGGTACAACAGAGCTGCTCAGCCAAGATTAGGAAGCCGTGAAGAGGAAGGGAGTGGGCTGGGGTGCTTCCCTCAGGAGCACACCCTGCTGGTGAGAAGACGACCCACCTGCCACCCGGCTAAGGTTTCCTCCACCTGTCAGTAGCACCATAGGCCTCTGGGGGAAGAGTCTGTATCCAAACTGTAGCAAAAGATTATTGAAGTTTTCCTTCTATGGCAAAATTGTGAACTTCCTGAGTCCTTTCACAGATATCTGTCTTCAAGTACAGTGGTATTGTAGTAAGAATAAAACAACTTGGGTGTAGGCCTGTTGTCCTAGCTGCTCACCAGACTGAGGCAGAAGGATCAAAGTGGAGGTCAATGTGGGCAACTTTGAAAAACCCTGTCTCAGATTTAAAAAGGGCTGGGAATATAGCTCAAAGATAGAGTGCTTTCTTAGTGTTCATAAGACCCTGGGGTTCAATACCCAGGACTGCGAACAAAACAAGGACCTATATTTTTTCTCTCAGTTTGACAAGCCCATATCTTCAAATTCATTATGTGTACCTTTCAGTAAGGCAAACCTTAGTTCTCATAAAGAGGTTGTTGTAAAGGTGAAGATCTGTGAGTGCTCAACAACCACGCCACACACAAGGATTCCTGTCAGGACATTTTTATTTAGAAGTGAGTGGCTCCTGTATCAAAGTGAGACAAGAAGCCTGGAGCAAGAGAAAAAGGAAGGAAGGAAGGAAGGGAGAGAACTAGAGAGAGAGAGACAGACAAGAGAGAGAGAGAGAATGAGCAGTTTTATATAGACCCAGGTTTAGGAGGTTTTACATCAGAACTGGATTGAGGTAGCTTAACCTATCAGATGCCGTGTTCCTTTTTTTTTTTTTTTTTCAATTTTGGAAGAAATGATGAGAAAATAGAGAAGTCCTTCATATGCATTTCAGTCTCAACTGAGGTTACAATAGTGTTTTAAAATCCAAATCTTATTTAGTACTTTATATATACACATTATGGTTTCACTCAGTGTTGAAAATTTGTACCAGTATATGACACAACTTAATTCTCATTTTTCCCCATTCCTTTACCCAGGCTACAACCCTTTGCCTGCTATATAAGAAGCTTTGTTTACTTTTTTTATTATCATCACATTATTTTTCCCCTCATACTTACCCCTATATCATATCTTTTCTCTGGTACGAGAAAATGAAGATATAAATGAGTTCTAGAATATATAGTAGATATTGTGAAATACAATGGTTTTTTTCCAAATTTTTATGGATACCTTATATACACACATCATGGTCACTTTCAGCATTGAGAGTTTGTACCAGTATGTGATATGACACAACTTAATCCTCATTTTTTCGCATTCCCTTACCCACCTTACAACCCTCCACCCCCTATATACATAGGCTTTGTTTCCTTTTTTAAAATTACCATCACATTATTTTTTTCCCTTGTTACTTACCCCTACACCATTTCCTTTTAAATATTTTCTATTTCACAATATCTACTATATATTCTAGAACTCATTTACATCTTCATTTTCTCATACCAGAGAAAAGATATGATATTTACACATCTGTGACCTATTTATTTCAGTTATGAGGATATCTTGAAGGTACATCCATTTGAGTATGAATGACTCAATCTTATCATTTTTATGGCATAGTAATACTCCATTCTATAAAAGAACCACATCTTCTTTATCCAGTCTCCAGTTGATGAACATTTTGTTTGTTTCCAAGATTTAGCTATCACAAACTGAGCTGCTATAAACTTGACCACACGTATATTGCTGTGATATGAATCTTTCAGCTCTTCTGTGTATATACCTAGCAGAGGAATAGCAGGATCAAGTGGGACCTGTAATCCTCCTTTTTTGAGGAGTCTCCATACTGATCTCCACAGTGGTTTTATGTGTCTACACTCCCACCATGCCCTTGAGGAAGCTTAGTTTCGATTGCTTCTAGCTAATGTGGTTTGTGGGAAAGGGAAACTATGGCCAGGGGTGGAAGTGCGGGGAAGGGTGAAGAACCTGGAAGGGTTGAACAAGATAGCGTGAAATATTTCTAGCATTGTAACTTCTCTAACAGTTGTCAGTTAAATGAACCTGGAGATGATGAGATCTTTTCAAAAGCAGGGACTTTACTACTTCCTCTCATCGTGGAGTACTGCTGTGTTTCTTTTGTAGCTATCTTCAGTCTCTTGACATGGATTCCATTGAAATGGAAGTGGCTGCTGAAAACCTTGTAGTCATTGTTATAGCTGCGGTAGTCATTTATATAGCTGGACATGGCACACTCTGGTAATCCT
This sequence comes from Petromus typicus, assembly GCA_004026965.1. Lineage (NCBI taxonomy): Eukaryota > Metazoa > Chordata > Mammalia > Rodentia > Petromuridae > Petromus > Petromus typicus. Next base: position 49,283 of record PVIR01002248.1, read on the forward strand.
AGCCCTCTGGGAGGCTGAGGCAGTAGGCTTCAAAGTTTGAGACAAGCCTGCATAATTTAGTTAGACTGTCTCAAAATAAAAAATTAAAAGGGCTGAAGATATATCACTGTGCACAAGCCCTGTGTTCAGTCCCTAGTACTGCCAAAAAAAAAAAAAAAGATCATCCAATAGATATTTTCTTTTAAGTAAGCAAGTTTTTAAAAATATCTTCCAACTGTAAAAGTATGCTCACTGTTAGACATTTGTATGGTTTTTTGATTTTTAATTAAAATCATAAAAGAGCCTTCAGAAACTTTTACTAATGTTTGGTATATAACTGCCATTTTTGTACGTGTATTGTAAAATTTTCTTACAAGATTGGGCTGTTGCATTCATTTTAAATAAAATCAAGTAGATTTTGATGTCAGTCTGTATAAACATTTCTTTTGCTGTACTTGAAAGTTATAAAGTTGTAACATTTTGCCCTAAATACTTCAGCACCCACCTCCAAATGTTCTTACATAATCCTAATACCATAATTACACCTGAAAATACTCAGTATCTTTCTTTTTTTTGAGATAGGGTCTCACTTTGTAGTTCAGGCTGGTCCTGAGCTCAGCCTCAAACTCACATCACAGCAATCCTTGTGCCTCTGCCTCCTGAGTGCTGGGATTACAGGCGTGAGCCACCACGCCCAGCACTGTGGTGTGTGGTACTGGTTGCTGCTGGGTGTGAGTCTCCACACCCAGTATTGTTATGTGGTTACCGGGGAATCGAACCCGGGCCCTTGCGCTTGCAGGACAGGCGCCGGAACCACTGAACTAAATCCCCGGCCCCCACTCAGTATCTTATTTGTAGTTCATATTTCAGTTTCTTCTCTTATCCCCTCCCATCAACTGTTCTTTTTGGAGAAGGGGGGTCTCGCTTTGTAGTTCAGGCTGATCTTAAACTCACTATGTATCCCAAATTCTCGGCAATCCTTCTGCTTCTGCCTCCCGAGTGCAGGATTACAGGGTAAGCCACCATGCTTGGCACTGTGTTATGTGGTACCAGGGAGCAAACTTGGCACCTTGTGCTTGCCAGGCAGGCGCCGGAATCACTAAGCTAAATCCCAGGCCCCCATCAATTCTTAAGTCCAGGTTCACACATTCTACTTGTTTGTTACATTTCTTTAACCCTTTGAATTTCGATCAATCCCTTAGGGTTTTCGTTTGCTTATTTCGTGACATTACCGTTTCTGAAGTTTTTGTTTCATTTTACATACTTTTTAAAGAGACAAGCTGTCTTAATGAGTCATATGTGGATATTCCTGAGTTGCCTCACTAAATTCAGAATTCCTAAAATTTCAGGATGTACATTCTTTCAAATAGATGTCACATTTACCAAGATAGAGATGCACAAGACTAGAAAAGTCCCTGAAGCACCTGGTGTGGAATTTCAGCAAGGGGGGTCCTCTCCCTGCCCTCTTCCCTACCCAGGGGCAGTGACTCTTTGAAGATGTTTAGATTGTTCAGAGGTATGTGTGTGCATGTGTGTGCATGTGTGTGCATATGAATCCTACTGTCTCCCAGTAGGTAGAGGAGAGAAATGCTGCCAAACACTGCAATGCCAGGACAGCTCCTCCCACAGATCGAGCCCGCGATGTCAGGATTACAAAACTCTGCTCTCTACAAGAGCAGAATAGCGTCCCTGCAGCCCTTGGCACATGACAGCCAGCTGGCCGATTGTCCTGTTGTCCTTGGACCTGACACATCAAACATATTGTGCTTGGTGTCTTTTGCTAAACTAGCTTGGAAAGTTCCTGCAGGAGCCGCTCAGGAAGCCTTTGTTGAACAACTTGCTCCAGTTACACAGCTTCCTGCATTATCTCATCACCTTATACCATTACCACTGCTCTGCTGTTCTTCCCAGTACGGTAGCTCTGATTCTTTCCCACCTTTGTGCTTCCTGTGTGACTGCGCTGGGTTGAGGCTCGCATGTTCTATATTCCTGACTGGGAATATTGAAGTATCTTTATTACAAGAGCCCCATCCTTTAACACTCACTTCCCCCTCACTGCAGCAATACAGAGCCTTGAATCCTAAAGGCACACGGCGGAAGGCATCACTAACTCGAGGAGGAAAGAACTTTTTAAGTATGGAAGAGGACTTAATTGTCCTGTGGGAGACACATCAGAGACTGGAGAACAAGGGGGACACGAGCACAGTGGCAACCCTGGTCGGGCCTTGCCTCGGTCCTGACCACGCCTCTTCCTCAGGGCGAGTGTTGTATCTGCTGTAAGCAGCCAAGTGCTGGGCAGGGGAGGATCGACTCTGCTCCAGACTCACTCTGCCCACCTTGAGATTTTGGAGCTAGGCCTGGAGATGGTTTTGTGTCACCACCTGGGGCGGTGTGAAGCTCTGTAGGGTGCTGCAGTGCACTGAGTCCCAGGGAAGGGGTCTCTGGATCCGGTGTGTGTTTCACTTTATCCGCTGGTTATTGAGCACAGGCCAGATGGTGTGACCACCCAGTCAGTGAGTGCCCCTCCCATCCCAGAAGTAGAAGCAAAGAGACGAGCAGAGAAGGGGGAGCTGTGCCCTGCATTTGCTGCTGCTTTATTTGTTAGCATTGTTTACCTCTGTATCAATTTGTTAAGAATGTATGATGTGGGCCGGGTAGTTAGCTCAGTGGTTCCGGCGCCTGTCTTGCAAGCGCAAGGGCCCGGGTTCAATCCCTGGTAACCACATACCATACTGGGTGTGGAGACTCACGCCCAGCAGCAACCAGTACCACATACCACAGTGCCGGACGTGGTGGCTCACGCCTGTAATCCCAGCACTCGGGAGGCAGAGGCAGGAGGATTGCTGTGATGTGAGCTGGAGGCTGAGCTCAGGGCCAGCCTGAACCACACAGCAAGACCCTGTCTCAAAAAACCTAAAAAAAAAGAATGCATGACGTTCTGTTTAGCAGTGTGCCTTCTGACAGGACCTTGACCCATGCAACCGAGTTTTACTCTGTAGTATTACTGCTGCCTGTTCTCACGAGATTCTCTTCCATAAAAAGAGAATGGGCTGGGGGTGCTGAACAGCCGAAAAACCTACTTGTCCACAAATTCACTTACATGTGTCTCCCTGTTGTCAGGCTCCCTGTATCTCTGCACACACTGCTGCTGCTCCCTGGAGCTCCCGCCATGCTCTGAGCCTCTTCACTCTGCAGCTTTGCTCAGAAAGAGGTTTTGCAGCTCAGTCCTCACCCCCTGGGTTCTCCCTATGTGTCCTTTCCCCTGTGTCCTCCATAAAACTGCAAGTTCCTCCTGTTTCCCACTCTGTAAGCTCATCCCACCGCCCTCTCCACCCTGGCCACCGGGTGAAGACTGTCTGATCTCAGTCTCCTCAGCTCAGAGTGGGCGCTTGGTGTCCACAGGGTGTCTTGATGAAACACTGAAGAGACACGATTTGGGGGGTGTCGGGAGGAGCTCCGTTTACCATGGGGCCTTTACTGATGGATTGTCCTTTAGGAAATCCTGGAACCCGCAGTTGAGTATTGATATGTAGTCAAATCAAGTTTATTTGCATTTCCAGGAGAAGCGCCCTCTTTGGCCAGGTCAGTGACAATAAAATGAGATTGGATCAAGGACGATTTGCATTTTTTGGAAATGTGGTGCCTATGGGAGGCTAGGGGTATGCATCAGAGGTTGTTAGGGGAGAATTGTGCCCATATCAGTTACAGTCGAGCCCTAACCCCACCACTGCAGAATGGGAACTTATTTGGAAAGTCTTTAAAAATATAATTAACAGGAGGTGAAGCAAGAGAATCCAGGCATGGAGCCATTTCCACCTCTGGTCTCTTACAAATGACACTGTGTCTGGGGCCAAAGTCAGGAGGCGCAGCCAGACCCTTGGAGGCTGGGATGAGGTGGGGACAGGGGTCAGCAGCTTGGTGTCCGAGCTGAGCTTCTGCCGCTCCCCGGGGTGGGGCGTGCCGTGTGGGACTCTCACCAGGTGCAACTTTGGCACTAGCGCATTTGGGGTGGGGTGATCCTGTGCTGGGGAGTCATGAAACCCCACGTTGAAAACCCACTACAATGACATCCCTTTGTACCCGGTGGGTTGGGACACCACTCTGCTTGGCCAATAACTAGTATGAGTCAGACATTTAACCTCTTTTCCTCAAGAAAATGCTATCCATGTCATAGAGCCATGTAAGGCCTAACTCCCTAGGGTTTGGTCCACGCTTGTACTTTGGTGGCTTCGTGGCAGTGAGACCATACTGAGAACACCTACTACATTGTTTCTGGAAACCAAGGGAAATGCAGACGTGTGACTAAGATGCGTATATCTGATAAACACTTCCGTGATCTGCTCTTGTGTGAAGGCAGGTGTTGAATTAATTGGAGTGACACTCACCAACTGGCCTCTAGTGTCAAGACACTATTCTAGGAATGAGGTATGCATGAACTTATTTAGTGCTCCTAGGCCATCTTACAGATATGGCATAAAGAGAGCACAAGTCCACAAGGGGCAGAACTGGATAGTTGTGTCCTGAGTCAAGGCAAGTATGGAGCGCTGCAGTAGAACTTCGGAAGAATTGACCAGTCAGAGGAGGCCAGACAGGTGTTGCAGTGTATTGCTTACCAAAGTAACAGGGTGCTTTGGAAGATGTTAGCTTAGGGATAACCACTGAATGATCTTCGTGCCCAGCCATGGATCTTGTCAGCCCTGAGAAACTTACTTTTCTTCTCCCCAGACAGTGAGCTGTGACAGGTCCCCAACTACAAAGCAACTCTCCAATGACATAATCAGGCCTTTGGGGTTTTCCATGAAGTTCTTGGGGACTCGCTGTTGCCAAGACATTCAGTGGATGCCGGATAAAGCCTGGGACAATTTGGTGACCACCCTAAGGTCAGACTGACAGGAGGCAATGGAGGCATACTGGTGTGGACGCGTATTCCCTTGCAGCACTGTGGAAGCCGAAATGAACTTTTCCAAATCAGGAATTGTCAGGAAATTTAGGATCTTATGCATTTTTCTCAGAAGGATCTGGATCTTCTGAGCCATCGGGCTGGGGTCCAGCAATAGGACTGGCTGCTTTTTCATGTTGCTCAGCACCTCCGGATTTATGAACTGTGGGATTCATAGAGGCCAGGTGAGGACCACCGCTGCCTCAGCGCTGCTCCCCCTACCCAAGGAATGGCCCCCGATGGCGGTGGCCACAGTGCATCTTCCCTTGAACCTCCACCCCCAGGGCCAGTTGCATTTGCCCAGCCCTGCTGCCAGCCGCCTTTCTGCTGCTTCCCCAGATTCCAGCCAGTGCCTGTGGCCATGTGCACTTGGAGATGTGGGCTGAGGCCACACACGATAGACCCCTCACCAGAGAGGAGCTAGTGCTTGCCTGGTGTGCACTGGCTTCAAAGGCTGTGCTGTCCCAGGGGCGTCGGGCTTCTTGCCCCTGGGCTCTAGGCCCCAGGGCTGTGTCAAGGGGTCATCATGGCTGAGACCTCACGGTGTCCACTGGTGAGCCCCACTCCCACTTCCGGTTCCTTGGGAGTATATTTGGTTTTGCTGGAATGAGGCCTTGCCCCAGTGGGGCAGACTCTATGTCAACCTCTGCCTTGTTTTGTAGAAGGCTGATAAAAAGTCTCCTGGAGGAGTCGTGATAAAGGATAGTAACAATATACCCTCTTTCTGAGAGGTATTCAGTCATACACCGATATATCCCTCTTACAGAAGGCAAAGATCAGGCCAGCATCACCCAGGAAATGGAGAGGGGTGTGGAGGGCATGGTCTTTCCAGGGCTTCTGTCTGCCTAGCCTGGGCTGATCTGGTCACAGTCTCAGCTGTCTTCTTCCTGTCTCTCACTCAGTACACCTGTGCTGGCCTGCTCCATCCCCCTCCATGGGTGCAGCATCCCACAGGCACCCGGGCCTGGTAGGCCTCCTGATGTCTCTGTCCACTAGCCTTTTTGGGCACAGAGTCCCTTTTCTGGCCCTTGACCCCCAGGAAAACCCCCTGCTACTTACAGCCCAGTGGTCCAGGCGGGCCCTTGTACCCTCTCCAGACTCAATTGCTCCCTCTTAGCTTGTTACTGCTGTGGCAGGAGTGAGAAGGGTGACTCAAGACAGCGGCACTGCTTGGAGAAACCCAGATGGGCAAGGATGCTGGGACTTCACTGTTCCACCTGCGCAATGGTAACCATCCCAGAAAGGGAACCCAGGATCCCAGCTGCCCAGGGCTGTTGGAACATCGGCAGAGTCAGCTTTCAAAAAGTTCCATGACCTGAGAAAGCCTTGGTCCTGAGCGGATGGCCAGCTGGTTGTTTCCTCCTCTATCACAAATAATATTCACACAGCTTAATCTTGCCAGAGTTGGCTGTTAAGCTGCTTCTTCCATCTGCCTCATCTCCCAAGAGACGTCTACCTGTCTACTGAGGCTGGACTTCCAGAGGCCTGATTGATTGCGCTGGCATCTGTGAGTGGAGCCTTCCCTATTTGATAGGGAAGGGCAGCTTCATCGAGATAAGGTGTGCTCAGGTCTCACTGCAGACTTCTCAATTCCTGTCCTTCCGCTGGTTCCCAGGAGGGGTCTCAAGAGCCCACCTTTTTCCCCTACCACGGCAGTAACTCCAGACTCACGTTGGTCTTGGGTTGAATTATTTCCCCAACCCAAGATGATACATTCAAGTCCTAAGCTGCTGCACCTGTGTGTCTGACCTTATTTGACAGTAGGGTTTCTTCCTAAGCATCTGAGATGATTGTGGATTCAGGATGGGATCATTCTGGGTTAGGGTGGGCCCTAAATCCAGTGACTGGGTCCCTATAAGGGAAAGGAGGAGATTTGGCACACAGAGAAGGGTGAGGATGGAGGCAGAGGTTGGCGTGATACAGCTGCAATCCAAGCACTGTGTGGGGTGACCAGCAGCAGGGAGAGGCAAGGAAGGAGCCTTTGGAGGACGGTGACCCCATTTACACTATGTCAGATAGTTAATTCCCAGAACTGTAAGAGAATAAACTTCTGCTGTTCTATGCCTCCTGGCTCACGTAATTCGTTACGGTGACCCAGGGGACAAGCGCATGGAAGCTGCAGTGGCCTCCACTACACATAGACCTCCAGTGGTTGTTTTGGAATGAGTGCTTGGATAGGACAGAAGACTGGCCCTCCCTGGTGTCAGGCCCTGCCTTCCATGGCCAGGCTGAGTGACTGGGACGTGAGATGGTGCAAGCTGACATCTTCGTGCCTCTGTCTGGCGCATGAGCTGAGGATGTCAGCTCTTGCCGCTCTCAGTCTCGTAGTGCTGGTGGGTGACATAAAGGCTGTGGTATTAAGCATCAGGTAAAAGAAGGGGCCTTGCCCTAGCCACAGCCCATGTGTGGGCGGGCATCCCATCCAGCAGCAGACCTCACCTTATATCTAGTGCCCAGGTTTATAGAAATCCGCTTCTGTTCACCGGAGAAGCAGAAGATGATCTGGTCTTGGCTCCTTACTTGTACCTGGATGTACCGGTTGATTTTCAAGGAGACAGACTTGATAGGGGGTGCGTGGACGTGGATGCTCAGATCCCACCAGTTCCAGACCTTCTGGCGTCTGCCTTTGGGGAAGTAGTGGCCCAGGACGCTGCTCAGGCTCATCCTAGGCCGAGAGGGCATGTTAGATAGCTGGACAGAGTCCCGTCAGACAACAGAGCCCTGTCCTGTGCTGTGGTTCCCTCAGGCCTCATTCCTGCCCTCGTTTCTGTCCCTGGATCGCATTTGTGCTTCCTCACCTCCTGCAATAGCCACGCTAAAGGTCGCCTGCTCTACATGCATGGCTGGCATCTGCGTATCCTTTAGGGCTCAACTTCAAAACCTCCTTCTCAGAGGAACCCTCTACCTTCCTGATGACACTCCATGCTCCCTCTGCCGTTAGTTTTACTGAGAGATGTAATTGTGCATGTATTGTCCCTGAGAATAATGGGGTCGTTACTGGTTAATTCTTCATGATAGACCAAAACTTCCCTAATGAGTTCCTGGAGGTGGGGCCTGTGGAAATCCTGCCACTCAGGCCTGTGCTAGCTCCTTTATGTGTAGGAGCCGAGTGAGGGTGGGTGGTGGGTAGATTTTTCCTCAGCCACCCCTTATCTCTAGGGGACTGCCTGTCTTTGAGCCATCCTCAGCCTTTCAAACCCCTGATATGTCTTCACCAATGGGCCCTGCCTCTGCCACCTCATTTCTCTTTACTTACCCAAGCTTGAGTGGCAGCAAGAGGCTGTATGTACAGTGCAGGATTGCAAACCTGGACCCTGATGCCAGATTTTCTCACTGCAAAGCCCAGCACTGCCGTGAACAAACCATTGACCTTAGACCAGTTACTTCACCTCTCTATGCCTCAGTTTCCATAACTGTAAAATGTAAGTGATAGAACTTTCCTCATAGGACCGTATGGGGATGACATGCCCATACTTAGCAGCAACCCAATAAACATTAGAATTTCCTTAGTATCTAGGGCAGAAGAGAAGACAAGAGAGGAGTCTTATGTGAGCCCATGAGGAGCAGATTCCAGACAGCTTTTGGATCCTGAAATGGCTGCTGACAGAGTTCTTGCATGGGGTGAAAGCTCTGTCCCTGCTTGGGTTTGTGGGTCTGGGCTAAAGATGCCAGAGAGATAAGGTCTAGAACATGAAAAGGCATCAGGAGCTGGAGGCTGTGTCCATGGGATTGAAGGCCCTGTGCTGTGGAGAGGAGACCTGTCCGCCAGAGCCCCCGAGGTTAACTGGGTCTGGGTCCCCTCACTGTGTGGGACCCGGTAGCCTGGCTGGAGTCTCTCTGGTCTGAGGCTCTTTGGTGGAGTTTTAGTTCCCATAAACCCAGCAAACAAAATCGTGCCGTTCCTGAGGAAATAAAAATTTAAAAACTCAAGAAGTATGGTGCTCAGTCTTGAGACACACCGGTTCTCAGTCCTTCCCAGTGCTGCGACACCATGTGAAGTACACTCCCCACATCAAGTGCTGAGAAGGGAGGAGTTTCTGGAGATTAGGGCCAGTGTCCTAGATGAGCAGATCTGTTTCTAAATGACTGGAGGATTTTATCACAGAGTCTCCTAGTGACCATGGAACACAGATCTGCAAGTTATTTCCTCAAGTGCAGGTGCTTCCATCATGGGCTGCTGTTGGGAGCAATCCTATTGCACATTTGGGACTGTGATGGACCGAGCTTTCCTGCCTGCAGACCAGCTATGATATATCTGGACAGAGAACTTGACTCTTTATCTTCACCTCCAGGAACAGTAAAGACCCCAGTGGTCCAGTGTTCTGTGATGCTCCGGGACAGAACTACACTGGGACCTTCATCTACTCAATTCCTCATTGTTCTAGGATGTATGAACATGCTGCCATCTAAGTGACCTGTTGTATTTGTTACTCCTGATGTACTGAAACTACTGCCTTCTGAGTGACCTGTTACATTGCTTGCTCCAAAAGTACTGAATAAAAGGGTTGCAAGCTGGGGGCTTCCATCTTTGCAGCCCAGAGCTGCATGAATCAGACTCAAGCTCAGTTTCTTCTCTAAGGCTCATTTTTATTTATTAATTAATTCACCTTGTGCTGTTGAGCTCACAGGAGATTAGAACTTTACTATAGAAGTTCTAGTTATGTCTCCTTCCTTGTACCCTACAGGCCATTGAGCTATCCCTGTGGAGGAAACCAGCTGGGAATGTGGGGCCCAATCAGGGAGAAGTGCAGGGAAGGCGTGGTTTGCCTCACTCTGAGGCCTATGCCCACAGCTGATGCCTGGGGAGACTTGTGTTCTGTCCAGCACAGAGAAAGAAGGGCATGAAGGGTGAGGATGTCTCGGAAGGGTCCTCTCCTCCTTTAGGGGCAGATGGCAGCAAGAAAGGAGAGGCATTTGGCTGGCTACGGCCTGAGCCATGGTGGCCTGTGGCTTCTAGGATGGGACACTTCCTGGGCCGCTTCCAGAGTTTTGAGGTCCGCCCTAGCCTGAGTGACCAGCTCGGAAGACTGGGAAGCCGCTGACACAAAGCCTGTCTGTTTTCTCCTCTGGAGAGGAGCTTAGGCTTGGACAGAGAAACCACCAGCATTTTTCCTTCTCTTGATAAGTGCATAAAATGGTTTCTGAAAATCTTCATGGGGCATGTAGGTTGTTGGATGCCAGGAAAGCCATGGAGATAAGAAATTGGGAAACTCTGCAACAGGCTGTGCTTTGAGCCACCAGTAGCTGCCTAGGGGATGTGCGGGCCATTCTGTCCCACAGCAGAGGCTTTTCCAGAGCCCCAGCAGTGATCTGGTATCAGCACACTTGGCCACCCACCGGTGACGCACAGGGAGGCTGGAGGGCTGCTCCCTGTGGACATAATGAGGGGTGTGGTGACCTCCCACCCTGGGAGTGCTTGCTATTATCTTGCAGCCCTAGGTGGGCACCACAGCCATACTTTACTTGATGCATTTTTAAAGGTGATTTTTAAAGGCTGATCAAAATTTCTTTCCTATGATTTTATGTTAGGACTCAGTTTAAGTGATTTATCTTTCTTTAACAATGCAGTGAAAGCCCTTCTTAGATTTCTCCAAATTTTCTATCAGAACACCGACAGATGCTGTTTAAGACAGTAAACTGAATTTCTTGACCCACTCCCACTTTCCCTACCCAGGATGAGATTTTTTTAGATGGCATTTTTCTACACAAACAGCCCTCAAGGGAGGGCACATAACTTTCAGAACTAAGATGTTAACTTGGAAATGATGTTTAAAATATTCATGAGTGGGGAAAATGTTCTTAAAAGCCAAGGCTTAGAGGGCAACAATAATTTTTTAGAATTAAAAAAAATTAAGTTTGGTTTTGAGTATCAAGAAAGTATGTGACACCCTTGCCACTGTCACCTTAGAAAGAAAGCAGAAGAGGAAGTCCTGAGCAGAAACATCTAGCTCACCTCAGAGGTGGAGAAATTGTTTGGAGGGACCGATTACTTTGTATTGGTAAGATGAAGTTTTCCGCCATCACCAGAGCTGGGAACTTAGGCATTATACTTGCTTATAATGAACTATTTAGAAGTTGCCTTTTGGACTGTGGCTTCTGTACATAATACATGTGTATCCAAAGCCCTCATCAACCCGACCTCGAGACCTCTGGGTTTTCTGGGTAATTCTCATATAGTTTGGCTCTGGAGAGGTGCTTAGGAGATGCAGCCCGCGGGCTGTGGTTGCTGAGCCCTCGCTTGCTTGCTTGCCCTGGGGGAGGCCATGGTACCATGAGGCTCTTGTGCCTTCTCTGGATGAAGGGGCTGCACTGCTCGTCCATCTTGTTTCCAGCATGTGCAAGTTGAGAGGCAGGAAGGAGGAAAGGGCAGTGCAGATTGGGGAGCGAACCACTCCACGGGCAGGGGTACTGGGGACTCAAGCTTACCAGATATCTTCATTTTCATCGTAGAAGGTGGCATGGCCAGCGTTGTTGATGAGGCCCCGGACCACTCTTCTTGCACTGTCTTCCAGAATGAGGTATATGAACTTTTTGACACCTGTGCAGCAGATGAGTAGGGCCAGGTTTCCTGATGGATAGCTGGGAGGTGGTTAAGGCACAGACAGTCCCTTGGGGCCTACCCACTGACAAAGCAGAGAACATAGTCCTTGGTCACACCGCAGCCCAGCCCCAATCACAGACTTACATCATGCCTGTATGTGTCAATACAAGCATCATCTGCTCCAGTGGATACTGTAGCTGGCCTGTCCCATTAGGAAACAGAATTTGGGAGATGTTCCCATTAGAGTAGAAAATTATTTTTCCATCACCTTGATGTACCTGGGAAGAAAAGGCAAACCTATAAGAAGCTCATAGGTGTCACCCACCGTACTTGAGAGTGTAGCCTAGTCACTGCAGCACTGAGGCCCATTTATTGTCATAAATATTTTATCATATTGTTAAAAGCATGCCTGTATGTATGTCCCTGTTTTATTTATTTTATTTATATTTTACGTTTTCTGTGTCAACTTTCCCAGAATATTTGCCAATTTTACTAGTCTTTTCAAAGAACCAGTTTATGGATTGCTTTTCTATCACTTCTGTGCCTTCTATCATATTCATTTTTGCTCTTATCATCACCATTCATACCCTTCCGTATCTGTGTTGGTCTGTTTTGCTAATTCCTTGAATTGGATGCTGGGCTTATTGGTTTTCATCTTTATGATTCTTCTCCTCCTTTATATAAGTAGTGAAATCTGTAAGATTCCTCTCAAAATCCTAATTCAGCTGGTCCCCAAGGGTGTAGATATTTACCTTTCATTTTTATTCTTCAAATTTCTGGTATGATTCTTGACACCCAGTTACTTATGAGTATTCCTACATTTGCTAGAGGACATATTGCCTTTAATTGTGATTATCATTATTAATTAAAATAAATCAGTGTGAGAGAACATAGTCTATGTGATGTCAACTCTTTAGTGATTTATTTGTGGTCTAGTGTGTGACCACTTATTGCAGTTGTCCCATTAGTGGTTGGAAAGTGCATGTGTTCCATAATGTAGTGTAACAACAATATGGAACTAGGTTAACTAGAATAGGTAGGTGGGGGTCATGTGACTTGTCCTGGCCAATAGAATTTAAGCAAGGACTTTAACTGTCCTTCTAGGTAACCGAACACAAAGAACTGCAAGATGATGGAGAGATCTCTGATGAAAGGGTCCAGATCTCTGAGCCCTACCTTGGAGGGAAGCCACTCCAAAGAACTCCATCATGTGAGCAAAGAAACACACATCTGGGATTAGGGTTGAGGCTCAGTAGAAGAGCACTTGTCTCATACACATGAGGCCCTGGATTCAATTCCCAGCACCGCAAAAACCTAAACCCAAACCTACACCAAAAAGTACCTTCTGTTAATTAAGTCACTTAACTTTGGGAAAGAGTATTTATCTCAGAGCTAATGAGCATTATTCTATACAAGCTTTGTATCTTTTGAGAAAGTGGCTCAACTCAGCTGGTGTTATGCTGTGGATATCAGTTGTTCCCCCTGAAACTCATGCATTGAAGCATTGGTTCCCTGCTGATGCTGTCATCGAGAGATGGTGGAAATGTTAGGAAGTGTCCTAGTGGAGGGAAGTTAAGTCACTGTGTGTCCGCTGCTTCATTTTCCTGTTTTCTGGCTGCCATGAGCTGAGAACTCAGCCTCTCTGTGCTCTTCCTGTCACAAGGTGCTGCTTCAGCACAGGCCCACAATAGCTGGGCCTCGCAGCCCACAGACCGTGAGCCAAGATAAATCTTTGCCCTTTTCAAGTTGATCATGTCAGATATTTTGTCACAGTGATGCAAAGCTTTCCCTGAGCATATTTCCCACACCTCTCTTTTTGATCACAGTGATCCGTTGGCTCTTCCTGGTGCACCCTTCCCCAACATATCTTTGTGACCTGTGCCCTCATTTCACCATTACTGGCACTTAGCCCAGCCAGCCTTCCCCTCTTGTCCTATAGGTATGGGAGTGACATGTATCTCAGCCTGACAACTCACGTGATACCAAGGTGGTATAGGAGCAAGGCCTTTTGATGCAACACAGTTGACATGACACTGAGTACATTTTTATGTACTGGCTCTATTTGTCCATAGGAAGAAAGGATTTGTTTTGTCTTCCCCTGTATCTCCAACAGCTGGAGTACAGTGTGTTTTCAGCACCAAAAGCATAAAGTCTCCATATCTCATTAATCCCCATGGCAAAACCAGTTTTTGAGCTTCAGATCTAATTGTTAATTCATGCTAATGACTGTTAGCATTTTAAGTCAGACTTCCACTTTTAACTTTATAGTATCAGTCTTGATAAATATGATCAAACATCATGTGATTGACTTTTTAAAAACAAGTTTCATGTTTTAGAGCAGATCACAACAAAATTTAAGCAGAAACACAGAGATCTTCACATACCTCCATTACTCACCCCTACCTTCTCCTATTATTAACATTCCCCACCAGAGTGGTGCATTTGTTACCACTGATGAACCTAGAGTGACACACCAATTATCACTCAAAGACTACATTTACATTAGACTTCACTCTTTGTGTTGTACCTTTTGCAGGTTTGGACAAAAGTGTAATGACATGTATCCACCACTGTAGTATGATACAGCATATGAAAATCCTAAAATTCTTCTCTGCTCAGTCTATTCCTTGCTCCTTCTCTCAAACCCCTAGCAACCACTGGCTCCTTAGATTTTCGTCTGTTCTAGAATGCCACACAGTTGGCATCATACAGCATGTAGCCTTTTAGATCAGCCTCTTTCACTTAGTATCTGTGCTTCCTCATGTCTTTTCATAGCTTGGTAGCTCATTTATTTTTAGGGTTGAACAATATTCCATTGTGTGGATGTATTATAGTTTATCTATTAATTGTGTAATTGACTATTTATATTCATTCTAATTTGTTATGGGAGGACCTATATATAAAAGTATATATTTCCCTTGTTCTGCCTCCTCACATTCACTTGCCTAATACAGGCCTTGCTGGCAGAACTCTGTGTAAAGTTTAGTAAAAGTTTTATACAAATTGCCAATAACCCACATGCTCAGTCAGTAGTGGCTGGGTCAATGTATTGGATACATTTTTCTTGTGTGCTCACAGTGGAAATGGCAGCTTTTTGATGGTGTGTGCACCTTGTCTGAGCTAAAAGCAACCAACTAACCAATGTCCCAAAACAAACAAACCCTGTGCAGAGTGAGAATCCCAACACATCGCCATTCTTACTTTTATCGTGTTTTGCATCCATTCCTCATCCAGTACTATTTTCTCAGGGGGCCGGCGGAGAACAGGAGTAGGAGGTCTTTTGACTTCATCTTCTTCCTTCACTTCTTCCTCCGGCTCCTCATTTTCTTGTGGTAGCTTCGACAGATGGAATGTGAAGGTGGCCTTTTGACCTGCTAGTTAGTGATTGAGTGATGATTGCATTCATTCTGATGATTGGATCAAATATGATTTTGGTGGGAAAGAGAGAAGAAACTGAGAAGTCTTTCAAGGTGCCAAAGGGAGTTCGAGGGTTTGGCGGTCCATACTTTGTATGGGAAGAAGGCTGCCAGATGGTAGGAAGAGCAAGGCCTTTGACGCAAGAAGTACAGGACTGAAATTCCAGCTCTATTCTTTCCACCTATCCCGTAGCACCTGCTGTTAAGTGTGTTGTTGTTTAGTGTGTGCCCCCAGTGCCAAGGTGAAGACCACCAGTCCTGATGTGGTCCTGAGGTGACTTGACAGTGTACCAGCCACAAAGCAATGGTGATGTGCTCACCAACAAGAGGGGTGGCTGCTAAGCTAACAGAAGCGATGTTGAGGAGATGGTTAAAAAAGGGGTGGGGGGAGACATACCTTAAACGTGTTGTTTTAATTTAAAACTTACTCATATATTAATATGTCTTGTAATCTTTCCTTTGAGGACTGAGGACTGGGGTTCTGTGATCGTTTTGTTCCAACCACATCCATAATTTATTACTTAACATTCTTGGCCTTGATGGTTTGTAGTAGCCTGAGTGTGGAACTGGAAAATCTTTTAAAAATTTTTGTGTATGTTCCCCAGTCTTTTATGTATGTTTGGTCTATATCTAACTCAAAGCAATTTTTTAAAAAAGGTTTTCTTACTGAGCTTTGAGCTTTCAAAAAAGAGAAAGAGAAAGAAACATTTTTTAGTTTTCATAGCAACAAGCTTCTTTTTGTAACAACTGAGAACCAACCCATAGGACAATTGAGGAACAAGCGCTGCTTTCCATACTTTTTGGCAGTGCATGTATCTGGTAAGCACTGGGAGTGGCACAGGCCAGATGTGGAGAGGATTTACTGTTTGTCACATCCTCCTAGAGCTCAGGTCACTTGACAGCTGGGCTAGGGGACATTCGTTAGGAGAGCCCTGGGTGTCCAGCTATTGGGGCCAACACAGGCTGTCAGGGGAGCTCATGGGAAGGACTTAGCCAGGCTTGAAGCAAGTAACTCTTGGCGGAAGGTGCATCGCTAACATGCTAGGGGTCATAGCATGAGCATTGTGGGGTGGAAGGTTCCAGTGGGAATGGGTTAGTGGTGACAGATGATGCAGGCATAGATCACTTATTCATTTGCTCACTCAAGAAGTACTTATTTTGTCCCTTTACTCCAAGAACTGTCTCAAGAGAGACAGGCCACACAAGTGAACAAGTAGAAATATGGTATGCCGGATCATTATAAGTGCTAGAAGGAAAAATTAAGCAGCGATTGCAGAAAGGCATCTGTGTGCATTTGCCCTGTGGCTGACTAAAGGGTAGTCAGGGAAAGTATTCTGAGATGGTAACCTTCAAACAGAATCTTGGATACTGACGCCAAGAGTGTTCTAGGTAGAAGGAGCAGCAAGTACAAAGATGTTGAGGCAGGAACACTTGGCCCATTTGATGAATGACAAGAACGTTGATGTGTCTGGAAAGGAAATACTGTGAGTCATATGAAGAAATTGGACTTTTTCTTGGAGGTCTTTGAGAGCCAATAAAAGGGAGGAGGGAGGATTTTTTTCTGAGATAAGGCCTCACTATGTAGCTCAGGCTAGCCTTGAACTCCCGAGTGCTGGAATGATAGGCATGCACCACCATGCCCAGCCAATAAAAAGTTTTTGAAAGGATATTTTGCAAACAATATAAAGAAAGGACTGAGAGACAAGAGGATGGAGTCACAGAGACTGGAATCCGAGGAAAAATGAGAGTGTTTGTGAGCCTCAGATTCCCTGAAAGGGATAATGATGCCTACAACTGTAACCGCTATGGGATCACTGTAAAATGGGGCATGTGCGGTGCTGCTGCTGAGTAGAAAGAACATTGGTATATCTGTGTCTTCAAAATAGAGTTGCATTTTGATGGTTCATGATACCAACTGGGCAGTCTTCTCCTGCTTCTTCTCACCAGACTACCTGGTTCCGAACAGGCAAGGCTACATTATTTAAGGAGCTCAAAGCACAACGAAAACGTAGGGATTCTTGTTCTGAAATTATTAAGAATCCAAGGCAGTAACAGCAAAACTTTAAAACATGCAGATGACCACTGCAGGTGTGGATCTATGTGACTGTGACTGTAGCCAGCCTTAGCTTGGCCAGTGGAGTGTTCAGAGACACGGGGCTGAGGGCAGCGGCCCACCGTGTACGTCTTGGTGGAGGCATATCCTTCCCACTTCAGTAACTGAAGGTGGAAGTCTGTCCTGTTCTCTGCCCCTAACTCCTGAGGACATGAGACCTAGGCTTAAAAGATCTGTAGGTTGTTCTCTTCTCTGATACTAGTCTGAACATACCTGGGGTGTGGGGTTTGGGAGAAATGAGCCGTGGGTTTGGCCTTAGAGGCCTCAGGCATGTGTGGATTTTCTATTCAATGGCTAGTGATCGTGGGCAAGTCACTTAGCCTTTGTGGCCTTAGTTTCTTAGTCCTACTTCAAGTGCTTATGAAGATGATTTTGAATCACAACGTATGTGAAAGTACATAGGCCACAGTGCTTGTTTATTAAGAGTTCAGTTGGGAAATACACTGCTCTTGGCAGGAGGACCTGCTTAGGGAGAGAGCATGCCATATCTGATGAGCTGTGTCTCTCATCATTTCTGTTGGTTGGATCTGTGTTGTGGTTTTGAATTTCTCAGTGAAGTAGCCTGATGTCTTTGCCCCTTAACCCATACTTCCCATAACTAGATCCACAAAACCAGTAACTTCCATGATAGGCAAATCTTACTAGCTAGGCCCAAATACCTTCAGTGCTTGGGCAATAGGGTTATATCTTTCTCATATTGTGTTAATATTGCCTTTTGGGAGCTCTTCACCCCAAATCCAAGCCAGACGCCTTCCTGTGTCTCACGTAGCCACTGTACCATTCTAGGCCTTAACTATCCTGTGTACAGTTCCCACTCTCTTGTCTATCCTCACCCCTCTCCTACCAACCAGTATGCTGACTGAGGCCCTGGACTGTGTCTGTCTTACTTGGTGTTTTGTCTTCTGCAGCCAAGGCTTTATCCGTCCAGTAAGTACTTGAGTGAACAAGCATCTCTGCCTCCTTTATGGTACAAGGAAGCTGGAGGCAGACAGGAGACCAGAAAGGGCTGGGAACCGGCAGAGTGATGCTTACCCTCACGTCTCTTTACCATCCATAGGATTGTTTCTTTGAATATTTCAAAATTTTTCTTCAACCTAAAAGGAATGTGAGTCATCTTTAGAGGTCAAGACTGAATTCATGTCTCCATATTTTGAAGCTCAGTGCAGGAGGGGCTAGATCCTGCAGAGTCTCCCAGTCAGGGAACAGTTGGCCGATGACTCTGAGTTCCAATCTAGCTCTCCCACCCAGTGAGAGCTTATGAATGAAAGCAGTGGCACGTGGTGTCAGACCTGTGTTTCCTGCCTGTGCTCTAGCTGAACTGCAACCTGGGCACAAGGACTGACTCCCCGGCCCCTCCCAGTGAATTCAGCAAGGGCTCTCTTGGGGGAAAGGGCAGGCATGGAGGTCCAAATGCAAGTGCGGCTCTATGCGTTATGTGTGGCTTGATTTTTTATGGCTTGTCCCTGTCTCAGGGACACCTGGAGATGGCTTGGAAAAGCAGCATAGTCTGGTTACCTGGAGCCACTTTGCACTCAGTAGGAAGTATGTTAAGCAGGCTTACTCAAAATGATTGATCCTGAAGCCACACAAAGGCACAGCTTTTCCAAATACCCCTCCCCGCCCCCATCAGTATACAAAGTAAGACATTCTGGCTTTTCATTGGCTCTGATTGTCTTACTTCCAAACAATGGCAGACTCCAGAGCAACTGGGCTTCTTGGTTCTCAGTTCAGAGTCCCCTTGAAAGAGAATGTACCTCATTGAGCATCCTCACTTAGTTGGAGGATTTGAGAAGGAGTCCTTTGCCATATAGCTCAGGTTCCTTGGAGAAAGCATGATAATTTAGCTCAGAACAACTACAGCAAGCAAATAGGTTGGAATAGACTGTGCTATTTCACCTAGCAGAAAACAATGGGCTACTACTATTTGCACACAAAAAACAACAGGGGAACTAGAAAGTGAGGTCTTTATGGCCCATTCCACCAAATGTTTTATTTGCAAGCACTCTAAATGGAACTGAAAGCAGTTGCTTAGCTTATTGGTACCTGTAAAAAAAAAAAAATGAGCATGGAGTGGTGTGAGTTGAAGCTTATCCTGAGAACAAGATGCTAAATTGAGACAGGACTTAAACTTCAGGGAAGTGATCCAGCCACAGCCATCCAAGGCTTGCTTGAGAAGGGCTGGGTGTTCCTCATGTGGCTTTTGCTTCCTTTACTGTTCCCTCCATTAGTTTCACAATGGCAGAGGCTGTGAGGTACATACATACAACTATGTCTCTAGAGCATTGCTTAGCATGCAGCAAATGCTCAGGATTATTTGTTGAGTGCATTCAGGTTGGAATGAGGCTCTGTTCCAGGGTGAAATGATGAGAAAGTGGAAGAAATGGCATGACGGTGGGAGGATGACTGGCTGAGTGTTCTGTGTTGGTCCCTACTGTTCTCAAAGCTTGGGATTCTTTGTGTTTTGCCCTTAGGAGCTCTGTTTTTTAGCCTTCCTTTTCCTGAAGAGGCCTTGCGGATCTGTTGCCCATGATTACCGAGCCCACAGTGGACATCCCTGGAAGCCAACCTCTTCCTGACGTGGTGAATGCCTGAATTTACCCCAGTGATTACACAAGGTGTCCTGTCTCTCTGCCTGTACCTGGTGCCACTGCCACAGAACCTGCCACAAATGTTTGCCCTCTGAACACACCCAATCTTGTTCTCGAGGTTTCTCCAGTGCATAAGGGACCTCCGGGTTTCCACGCCCACAGTATGTCCTGTAACTGAGACTAGATGCACCTTGGGCTTCTGGAGCATTTAGGACCTCAGGCCTTGACAGCTAGAAAGACCTGGTGCGAGCAGCAATTTTGCAATAATCTTATCATTCCCCATGCCATGGTCTGGGGCTCCATGTCAGTGAAGCCGATGGCTCTCTTTCTTTCAGAAAGCATGGAAAAGTATTTTGCTAGATGGATATCCGGGATCTTAATGCTCCTTTGCTTTCTGTTTTAGAGGAGTTTAGGTCTTGTTCTCTAGGCTTTTGTAGGAGATCATATTCCTCCGAGACATCTCTTGCTCTGGTTTCCAACATCTGCCATTGCCCGCCTTTGTTCCATTACTGTGCCACCCATGCTTGTGATTCCCTTGCCCTTGACTTTTGATCTTGGTCTAGATCATTCTATCCGTCTGACCCTTGGGTATCACTTTTGCCCTTGCCCTTGTACCTGGCTTGGGCCAGTGCCTCAAGCCAGGGCCCCTGCCTGGCCTTGGTTCTGCTCTTTTCCCTGCTGGTCCCATTTATACTTTCTCTGCTCCCACCTCTGCCCTCTCAGAACTCGCTGATCACTAGCTCCATCTTCCAGTTACTTACAGAATCCCCAGCTTCTTTCTGTGTCTACCTTCCAGCAGCTGAAACAGGGGAATATCCAAATCATCTTCCAGTTCTTTGCGAGCAGCTATTTCTTTGATTACCAAATTAAACACTGCCTGGTAGGAACTATTAAAAAACTACAAAAGAAAAAGAAAGGAAATATCCAGAAAAGGAAATACCCAAATGTACCACATGACATTTTAACATGTTAATAAAAAAATACAAATAGTAGTACAAAGGATGGTTAGCAGGAATTCTTTTAAGGAGTATTTCTATTACCATCATACCCTCTCCTTCCCACCAGTTCCTTCAGGAATTATTTCAAACATCAGTATGTCAAGAAATATTTAGTGTATATAAAATCTCCTTTTTCCGCTTGTGGTGACATACAAATATCCTGTGTCTTAAGAGCACAATAGGCTTTCTGCATCCCCTGCATGGTCAGGCTTCCACGGGCAGCTTGTTTATTTGGTGACAAGACTGAGTTTGGCGGGATGTAGTTTAGCTAGCATGTCATTGCACTGGACAGTTCTGTAATGAGCTGCCTTTGTATTTTGTAAACCTGACTTTCTATCCCAGGTCTGTGCTCTTTAGCATGATTGACCCTTAGTTGGGTGTTCATGAATTTTTTCTTTGGATCTCTTTTGATGTTCTTATCCCTTCTAGGTTGAACTACTCCACACTATTTAGATAACATATAGGAGTTTTTATCATTTGCTTGCTCAGCCTATTCAGTAGAACTTTTCTCATGATAGAAATTTATGGGGCATGTGATTTGATGTTCAGAGACCCCTTTCAGGGGAGTCACTGGTTGTTGCAGCCAGTGGAACTTGTGTGCATAGTGAGGCTTGTGATACATGAGTGTATCATGGAAATAAAAAAAGGAATGTGTGATAGTGAACTAACAGCCAATGCACTGATTTGTCTAAATAGCAAAGTATATTTTTAAAGTCTCATCAAGCAGCGTTTAGTTCCCTCTTCTTACTTTGTACCCAAGAACTTTCTGGTATTGCCTCAAAAGCTGCCTCAGCAATTTGCACAAATATCAAGCTGCAGGTCCCCTATGGCACTCCTGCCATTCTTCCTCCCCTGGGGTGGCACTGCTGATTACCAGGTTGCTTGGAGAAGCTCTATGACCATCTGCTATGGCTGGATGCTGAGTGTTCCTGATTGGCCCATGTGTTGAGGGGTTGCTTGATTCCTATGGTTAGTGTGAAGATGGTGGAAACTTTAGAGGTAGGGCTCAGTGGGAGGTCTCTAGGTCATGGGGGGGTGCCCTCTGAGACAATGATGAGACCCCATTTCTTTCCCTCTTTTCTCTCCTGGCTTAGGATGTAACTGCTTATTCTGACATGCAGACCTGCTGTGATGTGCGACCCTCATCAGAGCCCAAACCAATAGAACTGCCTGGTCTTGGATTTGAATTTCCAGGGTGATGAGCCAAAATAAACTTTCCTTTATTTAATAAGTAGCCTGTTTCAGGTATCTCATTCTGGTTATGCAAAGCTGGCTACTGTACTACCTATCAGAATTCTGGAGTCTGGGCTACAGTGCCCAATTCTGGAGGGACAGAGCAGCATAGAAGCCAGAGGGCAAATACTGTCCCTACAGTGATGTGCCTCATGACTGGCTCTCACGAGTGACTCTCCTTTACACCCTAGCCATAGTGTCTCAGTTTCAATCTATGGCATTTAGATAAAAAAAACCAGTACATGGTGTCATCCCCTTTCGTATTTTTTTCTGGATTCCCAGAACCCCTATACTAACTGCAAACCGAAAGTTCCCAGGCTCACATAGGAAAACTAACACTGGCATGCTTTTATGTGTTGGAGTTAGGGGAGGAGAAATTGTCTGTGTGAAGTAGTAAGAAAGTAATGCCCCATGAGCTCCAAGGCTTCAGCTGTATGCATCCCCAGCCTCCAGTTCATATGTTGAGTTTTAATTCTAGTAGCTTAGATTGTGATCTAAGAGTCTTAACAGATCTAGAGTCTTAACAGAAGTAATGAAATCAAAATGGGATGAGTAGAGTTGGGTGTGGTAGCAAACTTCTATAATTCTAGTACTCTGGGAGTCTGGGAAAAAAGGATCACAAATTCAAACTCAGTTTGAGTAACTCAGTATCCTAGGTCTATCTTATTTCAAAGCAGTGAATACAAAAGGTCTGGAGATGTATCTCAGGGCAAAGATTCTGGATTCAATCCCCTGTATCTCAAAAAATAAAAAGGAAAAGAGGTCATTAAAGTGGGCCTCATCCAATATGACTGGTGTTCTGACACAAATTTTGGTAGAGATGCACACAGAGAGAAGATGATATGAAGTGATAGGAGGTGGTATTATATACAAGCCAAAGAGAAAGACTTGGGCCAGATTTTCCCTCATAGCCTCCAAGAGGAATCAAGTTAGCTAACACCTTGAATTTAGATTTATACCTTCAGAGGTCAGTACCTTGAGTCAGTTGTTTGGAGAGTCAGTATCTGGAGAGTCAGTAGTTGTTTAAGCCAATTGGCCTTAGCAAACAAATAGATTTCAAATCAAAACTTCAGTGAAGAGCTTTATGATAGGATCTAGATTGGCTATTTCTGGTTTTTGCTTGGGCCTCATCTGAATGTCTTACATGTACATAAAAATCACTGTGTCCCAAATGGAACTTTCTACCTGATTGTACAAACCTGCCTTTCTTCCTCTCATCAGCTTCCCTGTTTAGAGTTTGCTGTGTCCTATATGATGGCAAGTGTATTGGGCAGGACCCAAAGCAACCAGACTTTATTATTTGTTCATCTGTACTTCTGCTGTGGGGTTTCTCTGTCTTTAGTCTCCCCACTTTTTCAGTTTTTCACCCATATAGCCATGGGGATGACCTTTAAAAATGTGATACAGAGGGCCTGGGATTTAGCTTAGTAGTTCTAGTGTCTGTCTTGCAAGTGCAAAGTACCAAGTTCAGTCCCCAGTAACCAGATACCACAGTGTGGGGCGTGGTGGCTCACACCTGTTAATCCCAGCGCTTGGAAGGCAGAGGCTGGAGGACTGCTGTGAGTTTGAGGCTAGCCTGGGCTACATAGTGAGCTCAGGGCCAGCCTGAACTACAAAAGCGAGACGCTGTCTCAGAAAAATGTGATACAGAGCCTGTCAGTCATGAAGGGACTCAGCTAATACTTTTGGGAACTCTGGATGGATCCCCTATGCACATTATTTTCTTCATATACATTATATATTTAAGAAGGTCTCTAATAAAACTACTAGAAAAAATGAGTGAACTATAAATATTTTTGGAGAATGAAAAGACATTTCTAAATATAAAATAGTTTTCAACAGTCAGAGAAGAAAAAATGGATCAATGAGACTATGTAAAAATGAAAAATGACCATGTCATGAAAAATATCATGAAGAAATTTAGAATACAAAATACAAACTGAATAAAAAAAACTTACAGCATGCATGTCAGAAAAAGGCAACTATGTTGCTTAGATATTATATACAAAGCCCTTAATAAATCAGATGGAAGAAGAAATAAGTAACATGAGAGTGGACAAAAGGCAGAAGATGGCCTTCCATAGAAAGAGACATACATGACCCAGGAATGTGAAAAATGCCCAGCACCTTTCATAATGAAGAGATGCAGGAGAGAATGGTGAGATATCGCCATTTTCACTGTCACAGGGGCCCAACTATGACGCTTGGTGGGTGAGGGAAAGAGGAGAAGGTACCCCTGGGGGCTCTGGGGAAAAGAAAAATGGCCCAGCGTGTGTGTGTGTGTGTGTGTGTGTGTGTGTGTGTGTGTGTGTGTGCGCGCGCGCGCGCGCGCAGATAAACCTTTTGAGCTAAGGATATAAATTCCTAGATTGAGCATTCAATTGCTGAGAATTTATTCTTTAGATATACTTGCATATGTAATAATATATGTACAGTTCATTACTCTCCATATATAATATATTATCATATATATTACTATATATAACTCTATAAAATCTCTCTCTCTCTCTCTCTCTCTGTATATATATCAGAAACAAACATCTGTTGATAGGGTGTTAGTTATATTTAAGATATAATGAAATAAGCTGAAGATTTAGTTCAGTGACACTGTGCCTGCCTTGCAAGTACAGGGTCCTGAGTTCAATCCTTTGCACCAAAAAGAAAAAAGAAAAAAAAGATATAACAGAATACTGTGTATTTCACAAATATGTTATGAAGAGAAAAGAGCTATAGAACAGAACGTACATTATGATCCCTTTATGGATATGCATGTTTTTAAAAGATATGTACATTTATATATGCATTAAATTTTCCAGAAGGCTAGAGTATTACACAGTAGGTATTACTGGGAGGTAAGCAGGTGAAGACCTGGAAAATTTGTTTTACAGTTTTTGAACATTTCAATATTTAAAAATCATGTGCACATGATGGGTGCAAGATCAAAAGCTAGGCTGAATCAAACTTCCTAAACAAACAAAACATCCCATCTGGTTGTGTCACCCACCAGTCTAAAATCCCTTCAGGATAAAGCCTCGTAAAGGCCTGGTGCTTGTAGCGGGAGCCCCTCTCCTTGGGCCACTTGTCCTGCGGGACTCTCTGGAAGGTGCCAGGGTGCCCCGCCATTTTAGGACCTCACACAGCTATGCAGAAGATACACCACCTGTGAGTGCTTCCTGCTGTGATATTTGGAGATCATCTCAAATTTTTATCCAACTTACATTCTCATCAAAGTCCTTGGCTTCCTCCTTGTTAATGTTATGTTCCTTGTGTAGGGCTTCCCAAAAGGTCTTTTTATAAATATCCATGGCTTTCGATGTTGGTGGGCACATTGGAAGGAAAGGCATTTGGAAGGGGAAGCGAAAGAAAGAAATTTATGACATTTACTTTTGCCCTTTAAGATGCATAAATCATCAGTGATACTAAATACATTCATCAAATCAGCTATAATTCAATGTGCAGGTGCCAATACAATAGGAACAGAAGGGTCCATTCCAGGGGCTGACGGAAGGATGTAGGGTATGTGTACCAGGAGGCCAGTGGTGTCAGTCTGTCAGGGTGTGGTGCCCAAGTCTGGGCGAGGCAGGATGAACAGGTAGGTAGCTGGGGAAGAGCACTCCTCGCAGGGGACCAGGAGGTGCAAAGCCCTGGGGAGAAAGCTGGGCCATTCAACCCACTCAGACACTGCCAGTGGCCAGGAGGTCTGGAAGGAGCCTGAAGGAGCACAGCAGGGAAGTCAGAGAGCACATAGAGGGGCAGGCCGGCTTGCAGAAACAAATGGAGGCCGTGTGAAGGACTTTAGCTTTTACTCTAAGGGGACATTTACTCTGAGTGTAATTTTTCTCTTAGAAATGCCAAGAAATATTTCTATCTCCCAACAGTTTGTTAAAAGTGGCCCATGTCTAGAATTGCTGGTAGTGCGTAATTGCTAATCAAAGCGGTTGAGAGGACTCTGTAAGCCTTTGATCCTCAGGGTCAGCCACGACCTGGTGCCTTCTGGGCCAGGAGACAGCTGGCAGGCTCCACAATGATGGGGTGCACACTGAACTGTGGAAATGATCATCACCACGTGGGCCTCTCGCCCGTCCTTCTGTGGGGGAGGCTGGCTTCTGAGGCAGCAACTTGGAGAAAGTGACTCTCACAGGATGATTGAGCCCCCAGGGAAACGACAGTGACCTATCTCCACTTTAGGATGACATCAGCCCCTTCTAACAGCTGTCATGTGTGAGACATGTTCCCATCACAAAGCCTTGCTCTGGGTGGCACAGACAGGGACACTTGTAACATGACTGACTCCAAAAAGGGTGTGTTTCCTGGCTGTCTGCTGTGGGGACCACCATGGGTCGTTTTTTGGAAAAGCCATTCAGAAAAACTCCGGAAGAACCCATGAGAAACTGAGGGGGCACTTGAGAAGCTCCTCATGGGCAACGCCAGGGAGGAGAATGGCTGAGGACTGGGAGGCAGGGCCTGAGCCCAGACACAAGGCCAGGCGCCCAGGTAGTGAGGTGGCTGCTTGGGTGAGTGATCCCTTGGGCTCTGCCAGCTCAGCTGCACCCCGTTTGTGATGGGCAAATAATCCAGGGGGAAAAGTACAGACTGTGGTGCACAGGGGACTTCGATTGTCATGATAATTAGGCTGGTTGACACCAAAGCACCTGGGGGACATGTCAAGTCAGATGAGAGATGAGCAGCAGCAGCAGCGGCACCTTTAGCTGGGGCTGAGCGAGAAGGGGCAGCTTTGTTTCTATTGAACTGCTCCTCCGGGGCCTGTGCCGGCTCTACCTCTGTGCTGGTTAGATCATCATCTGCTCCTGAAATGGGCCCACGGAGGAGGAGGGGGAGGGTGCTTACGAGACCTGGGCCACTTCTGACATTCCGCCCTCTCTGAGGGCCATCTCTGACAGAGATGCAATAGTTCTTTGTATCATGTTGTCTCTGGGTCTGCTTAGTCCCAAGCTTTCCTTTGAGGCTTTGTCAGTCTGCTTTTAGTGCTGTAGAGTGTCATATCCCCAAAACTGGGCAGGCCACCCAGATGGCCCTGTAGTATAGGGTGGAATAGAACTGTCCCCCTCATACAATCCTTTAGTTATTTATATTTGGTTATGTTGACTTTTCTGTCATACTGTTGACTGATTGAACTTGTGGTTAACAACCAATAAGATTCCTAAACCATATATATCTCCATCCTTTTGTTTTGTGTGGCTCAAGAGAGTGGCTTTAATCTAGAGTAACCTCTCATTGTGCAGTAGGCATGAGACTCATCTTCATGGAGGGCTGGAGGGAGGACCTGTGATGTTACTGTAGGGCAGTCTCGGCACACACAGCTCCCTAAGCAGCCCGTGTTCTCTCCCTCGTCTGAGGAAGAATGAACCTTGACCATTCCTCATGCAAGTGTCTTTCCTGTAAGGCTTTTCTTGACAGAACTTTATTTCTCAGGTTAAGATATATATTTGACCCCTGTGTATTTCTTCTGTAAAGTTGACATAATAAGTCCGATGTTATAGTGACAAAGATTCTTTGTTAACGTTAGTCGCGCTCTTGAATGTTCTCCTAGTTTTCTCTGTCCCCTTTGTTCCCCAGGTGACATCTGCCTGCAGCAGAGATCCTGGGAGGCCAGGTTAGCCTAGTTCGCTGCCCAGTATTTCCTTGGAGCCATGTTCCCCCCAGTGACCCTGGACCCTGTTTTCTGGCTGTGAATCTCACTTTCCTGGGCAGTGTCTGCTGCTGAGCCCATCTCTTTCCCACACTGCAGCACCCCTGGAAATGTAGTAAGATGGAGAAAGTTTTATTTAGCAGTACCCTTCTAGGGTATTGCAGGGGGCTGGATGGGATCACAATCTAGAGTTCAGAAGTTTTTGAAAAGCCGCAAGATGGGATAGAGGATGGGGGCTGTGTACATGAGACCTAATTTCCCCCAACCTCATGTCTAGTATAACAGACCATAGCCTTCAAATTGTTTTCTGACAGGAATCGGTCTGGTCAGTCGTAGGGTTTTTATTTTGTGAAGAGCTGCTACCTAAGACAGGATCTTGCCACATCGTAAGGATTTTCTCTTGTTCTTCCCCCATTAGGATACATCTAGCCCATAGTCAATAAAAAGTTAATAAATCCTTAAGAGAACAATTACAGGAACTCCAAATTATTTGTTACCAAAAGGGCCACCAAATGAGTCTATTGGGATGGGATGGGAGTATTCATGGCACTCAAGCCCTGCTTCCCAGACCTCAGGGAGCCCAGCAATAGCCGGGACCCTCTGCAAAGGTAGGAGGTCCTCATCCAGCGATTTTGGGTAGGAAGATGGACTTCTGGTTCTGTCCTAGATCATTCCGTCTTCCTCTGGAGACTCTGTTTCTCATTATATCCCTTCATTAGGAGTTTCTGGAGGCATATGCCTACTGTGTCCCCAGGTCAACTCTGAAAGTTGGTATAAGCTGGACCAGAAGAGAGGAAACCACTCGAGAGACCTTTCCCAGTCCAGGATGCTCTGCTGAAAACAGGAACCTTTGAGTAGATTATGTTGTATGCTCACCGTCAACTTCATCTTCTTCATCTTCATCTTTCTCTATTTCAGAGTCATCTGAAAAAGAACAGGAAATTTATTATGTTTGGATGTGTGGAGCTTGAATCTTTTAATTCTCAAGGGAATTAATTTAAAAATCACCTCCTGGATAGCTGGAGTGACTCAGAGTGGAGAGCATGGGTTGTGGGATGACAGGCTGCCTTGATATTCTGCAGCTCAAGCTCACAGTGAGGGATGACTTCCCTTTGACCACTATAGTTTAAGTTCTGAGAGGGTGAGATAGGTTCGGTTCACCTTTATAAACTCCCCAGTATACACTAGATAGACAGTACATGTCACTGAATGCACTGAGTACGGATAACTCACTATCTTCATTCGTCATTACAGTCATAAATATCATTTCCTTGCCTTGCAAAATGCCACAGCACTTTGACTCTTTGGTTCAATGTCTTACCTGAACCTTAAATTTTGACACTAAATTCCACAGGCAGTACCTTGGTCACTGACTTTGATTAAGGCAGGGTGGTCTAACATGGTCAAAGGGGGCTGTCCTTGGCTACAGACATGAATCCAGTGCCTGTTACCTCCATATGGATGGGTGAGTAATTTCTATGGGTCACTTACAATCATTATAAATATACCTTCGGAATCATCATCCATAGCAAATAGTAATGGGAATCCTTGCTCTGTTCTTAGTTTTGATGTTGAATATTTTCCTGTGAAAAGACAGAAAAGGGTGGCCATTATGATTCCCATCTCACACTTTTCAAGGTCATCATGTTGGGCTATGGGGTCTGTGTTTTTTCTTGGAACCCACAGCTGGTCAAGGGAAGGAAGGCCCAAGACTGAGGGGTGCTGCTGACATGCCCTGGGGGTCCTCTCTGCCCCCTCTGCTTCCCTTGGCTTTGGGAACTGGCTCTAGGATGGCAATATATTAAGTCAGAAAAGGCCAGCCTCTCTCTGATTCTCCCTCTTGCTATCAGGGGCTAGTTTGTTTGTCTAGGATGGCTAAGATAAGGTCCAGTGTAGAGATCCTTCTCCTGCTATAGGAATCATACAGTTAGGTGCCTTCACGGTCTTAGATACTGGGGAGTATCCTGCTTGCTGCAACGAGCAGGTGTCTCAAGTGTGCTGTTACCAAAGGCTCATCAAGAGGTGGAGAGGAGCACTGTCTAATACAGATCTGTTAAGTTTTTGCTGTATTTGCAGTGGAAGGCCATTGTAGTTTCTAAAAAACTTTTGTAAGTTCTTAGTACCCTTGTTTTATGTCTTCAGGAATTTGGGGATCCCTATTCCTTTCATCTCTTTTGGCTCTATCTCTTTTTTCTCTTAGTCCTAAACATAATGTACATATGAGGATACACACAAAAAGATACACACACACACACACACACACACACACACAAACACACACACACGCACAACATTTCATTCTTCAGAGGTGAATAAAGAAAAAGGCCAAGATGATCAAGTGAAAGTCAGCGGCTGCGTGTGCTGTCCACATTTGGGTCTGGCTCAAAGCGCTAGGATGAGCAGCTCTGGGTAGGCACACTGTCCATCACTTCTGCAGCTCTTCAGTGTGGGGCCAAGCACCTCCAAGGCAAGAGACACTCTGAGTCCAAGAAAACGCATTCACGATGGCACACTGGTGGCCTGTTAGTAACGATCACCTTTTCTTAGAACGCTTCCTTAGGGTTACACATTTCAACGTCTTCACGTTGGGTGTTTGGAGTTGGGTTCTCTGTTGTTATCCAGACTTATTTGTTGAATTAATGGGCCTCTTCTAGTTCCTATGAGATTTGAAGAGGCAATTCTCAGTTTTGTGTGGCAGGCCATCCAATATTTATGGAGCTATCATCTCCTCCATGTAACATCCCACTTTGCTGCAATAGTTCTTTGTATCATGTTGTCTCTGGGTCTGCTTAGTGCCAAGCTTTCCTTTGAGGCTTTGTCAGTCTGCTTTTAGTGCTGTAGAGTGTCATATCCCCCAAACTGGGCAGGCCACCCAGATGGCCCTGTAGTATAGGGTGGAATAGAACTGTCCCCCTCATACAATCCTTTAGTTATTTATATTTGGTTATGTTGACTTTTCTGTCATACTGTTGACTGATTGAACTTGTGGTTAACAACCAATAAGATTCCTAAACCATATATATCTCCATCCTTTTGTTTTGTGTGGCTCAAGAGAGTGGACTTAATCTAGAGTAACAATACACTTTACCAAGCTAACTCTGGTCTCGTATTTCTGTCTGTCAAAATCTTTCAGAATTTGATTATTGTGTCTCTAGTATGCAACAGCCCAAGGTCACCTACAAATGCAGATATTCCTTCCACACCTGCATAGAAGTCTGTCATATGAAGGTTCCACTGGGCTCCTGTGGCCCCCAGGTTTCAATCAGTCATCGTCCCATCCCCTTCCATTAACATGCACTCTGAAGACTGTGGAGTTTGGCTGGTGAGATTATCACAGTTGCGTGATCTAATAAACATGTCAAAAAGTGACCTAAATCCAACATTGCATGATCTGTCCTTACTCATCCTTTCTGGCTTCTTGTGGCTATTTTGTTCTCAACATTTGCTTCAGGTTGGTCACAGACTCTTCAGTTTTGTCTAATTCCTCAAAACCCAAAAACATGATCAACTATTTTCACCTGCTTTCTGTTCTGGGGCATATTTCATCTAGGTTGAAAGACAGAAGTTACCATTCCCTTCTGATTTTTTTCACTGCTGTTTGGTTTTTGCTACTACTTACCTCATTTTATTGTACTTATTTCAATATGAAGGTGATTTTTTTTCACAGCAAAGTCAAACAGCCATTGAAGAACTTGACTTTCCTTGAATCACATGTTAAGATTACATGTCTTCCTATCTGCCTTAACTTTTCATTCCACTTGTATTTTTTAAAGTCTATAGTCTTTTGTTGCTGCCTGAATTATCATTATCACCACCTCATCATTTTTTTTTTTTTTTTTTTTTTGGTTTTTTGAGACAGGGTCTCGCTTTGTGGTTCAGGCTGGCCCAGAGCTCAGCCTCCAACTCACATCACAATCCTCCTGCCTCTGCCTCCCGAGTGCTGGGATTACAGGCGTGAGCCACCACGCCCGGCACTGTGGTGTGTGGTACTGGTTGCTGCTGGGTGTGGGTCTCCACACCCAGTATTGTTATGTGGTTACCGGGGAATCGAACCCGGGTCCTTGCGCTTGCAAGACAGGCACCGGAACCACCGAGCTAACTCCCCGGCCCGCCACCTCATCATTTTTTTCTAATAATCTTTATTCTAAGCTTCTACTCTCCTGACACTGTTAAAGTTCAGAGCTGTATTCTTACACTCATGGTTCGGAGCATCCTTACAGTTAACTTCCTCAAGTGAACTTTCAAAATCTAAGTTCAGGGCTGGGGATTTAGCTCAGTGGTTCTGATGTCTGCCTTGCCAGTGCAAGGTCAAGAGTTCAGTCCCCGGTAACCACATACGACAGTGCTGGGTGTGGTGGCTCATGCCTGTAATCCCAGAACTCAGGAGGCAGAGGCAGGAAGACTACTGTGAGTTCAGGGCTTGCCTGGGCTACATAGTGAGCTCAAGGTCAGCCTAACTACAAAGTGAGACCCTGTCTCAAAAAAAGAGAAAAATCTAAGTTCACTACAAGAAAATCTGTCCAAACACTGGTTTATATTTTAGCTAGTTTTCTAATCCTCTTCTTTCTCTTGCCAGGTAGCTGGAAGGGTCACCCTCCACCTTTGTTTATCCTCATTTGCATTTCTATATGGATAGTGTCTCTGTGCATACACAGATTTCCATAGCTCTCTACCTGCTAAGACTGCTTCTTTGGAGTAGGGTTTATATTTTTTTATCACAATGATTTTGATCTGGGATCAGATGGAGGCTTTAAGAACAATTTTTAAAAGTATTTAACACGTCTGTAAGGGTGCCTTCCCTGTGCCAGGCATAAGTCCTGAGGATTTCTGTAAGCATAGCCGTGGTGCATGGAGTTACGATTTCTGGTCCCCTTTGTTTATGTTCCTGTTCTGTTCCTGGACAGATAGACCTGAGGGGTCATAAATAGTCTTAGTCATCCTCCTGAAACTCTCTTATAGGGATCGCGGGTGTTTCCTGCCCTTTAGCATTCCCTGCAGTCAGACCTGCCATCCTCTGGAGTAATAGATTTCAAGGATTTATCTGTGTATCTTGCTCCATGCTGACTCAAAATCTTGTTTATTGAGAGAGGATGTGCCACATAATGCCCTCGCTGCACCTGCTGCAATAGAACCATGCCATAATGAAAAATGCCTCGAAAACAGGAGCCTCGCACCCCCAAATTCACTCTAAACTAGTGCCTCTCAGTTCCTTATTATTTGTGCCCCTTAGAGTCCTCAGAGGATCTTGCTAAGAATGCAGATTTCAGGCCCCCTGAGCAAGGATTTTGATAAGGACCAAGAGTTGGTGTAGCCCAGGCACCTGCATCCTGGAGCAGCGGCCCTGCCTCTGGCCTCTCTTCTCACTTCTGCTGGTCCTTGGCTCCGCACTATCAGCCTTTGGATTGTTTCTGCCCTGGAGACCTGTGTTTCCCTAAGAAGTGGACAGGTGGCTTCTGCCTTGGGAAGAACCAGCTTCTCCTTTGCATCTGCTTAGCTTAGGACCCTTACTCATCTGTGTGCTGATGCAGTGCCATTTCCTGCTCTTCACAGTATGTTCTCTCTGCTCTCTCTTCTCCTTGAACTGGTTTGAGCTCCTTTGTCTTCCTATACTTCCTGCTGTCTAGTTTCCTCCTATGCCCTTCTTTTGTCACCTTATGGCACCTTCTCTTGCTCTTCTCTCTCTTCCTGGAGCCTATGGCCAGCCTGTGTTTGATACTGCCTGCACTATTGCGGTGGATTCTTCTCTCCAGTGCTCTATGGTTCATTGGGACTTTGATCAGTGTCCCCCTCTTGCAGAGCTGAGAACTGGAACAGGGTGGTTGGGCAAGAATCAGACTGGATTGCCTGTTGTCTTCTCACAGCAGGACAAGGAGAGTCTTCCAGCATAAATGGGCATATCTGACACTTTTATTACCATATGTGCTCTTGTGTTCGCTTCCCACAGGGAAGGGGAGGTCTAGGGAAACGCAGTTCCTAGAGGAATGTTGTGACTTTCTCTATTACTGTGGGTCACAGGATCTTGCTTCCCTGACCCGGGAAGCTGACCTTGGGCAGGAGTGGCTCTTTCTCATGGGTTTTGGCTGGTACACCACCCAGGCCCATCCATTTAGCCCTGGCATTTGGCAGTGACCCAGGGTCGAGAGCTACTGCATCTCCTTTGTCACTCTTGTCTTACTTGTTCCATTGCATTGACCTGACACAATCATGTACCCATGACCACCAAAGCATTCCAGAAAGATAGCTTATGATCTGTAAGCAGAGGAGGAAAGAAGAATCTTCATGGCTTGTAGGGCACTGCTTGCTTTTCTTTGTGTTTCACTCTCTGCTACTGGGGCAACAGAAAGGCTTTCTTCTGCCCCATGAAGCTTTGCTAAATAGAATGGCTAGGAGAGAAGATACCGGGGTTCATGAGGCCAGAGGCAATCAGTGTTGTCATGAAGCAGCCCCAAACCATTCAGTGACTGTACCTTTTCCATAGGGAGAGGGCACAGTGGGAGTGTGCAGACAATTTTAAGGCAATACTCAAACAATGTTAGGAGAATTCAATGAGCTTGGGGAGAATGGGGCATGTGATAGTCTAGGACAAAATCAATTGAGTCTTTAATACAGGAAAAGAATTGTAAATGATTCTCAGATGAAAGTCTGTCCAGGTGCATTGACAGACTTCAGTCTCTTCCCTCAGGAAGAGTTTAGTTGATGAAATTTCAAAGAGGGTCTGAACTCAAAGTAGATGAGGAGATATCAGCATTTAGCCTTTCTCAGCCCTTGCTGCTGTGCTGTCTGATTTAAAGCAGCACACTAGGACACCAGAGGCTTGAGTGACCATCTCTGATCTCTGTGACCAACTCCTCAGGGAGCTCAGGAATCTAGGTGTGTCCTTGGGCCTGACTTGGAGGCTCCAACACAGGCCACACCTTTAGGTCAGGCTGCCAGTAGTGTCACAGTGTTTGGTCAATAGATATTTACTGTGGAAGGCTAGGCTTTCGTTAAACATCAATATGTATTGGCTTTAAGGAACTCAGTATTTGGAAAGGCAAATAACTGCAAAACATGCCAACACTGATCTAATGTACCTGGTCCTTACAACATAAATTAAATAGAGACATGATGAGATATAATGAGCATAAAATTCAAGAGGTTACAGATGAGCAGGGCACATAAAACAATAGCATCGGCAGCTCCTGTCTGGGGCTGGATCCATAGTGTATGCACAGGGATACCCTATGCAGAAGTTTCTCATATGAACTTCTGAAAGCCCCATTTGTCCTCTCCTATATCCTCTCACCCTTAGCCCTGGCACTCTCTAGCCAGTTACCCAGTAAATGATGTTCAGAGTTTTGCTTAGGGATATGTAAGCAAATTCTCAGATTTTCCCATCAGTCACTGACTCTGAAATAGGTCTAGCCCCATTTCTGCTTGAGAGCTCAGATGCTGACAAAAGCCCCACATGAACCTGTTTAGCTCTAAGAAGACTTCCTGTCCTGTCCTGGTTCATGTGGGTGCATGTGGGCCTCCTGTCCGCTGACCTTCCTTGTGGGGTTTCTGGCTCCTAATTTTATTTAACTACATTTGAGCTACAATTTAGCAGGCATAGATGGGGGCAGGGAGGTGAGGTGCTGGGGCATCTAACTTATGGTGGCCATGACTACAGATGCAAAAGAAACCTGTGAATCACTGATGGCTTGATCCCACTAAGGCTGGACTCAGTGACTGATAACTGTGAAAAATGCAGTTCAGTCCTCCATCCCCAGGGCCCCAGAGCAAAAGGCCTTTGGGCTTAACTGGGTAGGGAATGAAGACCCTCGGTGGTTAACTCTCTCCTGAGTGGTTTGCAGTTGTAGCCATGAAAATTCACTGTCTGGATTTCTGGGTTCAGAGTCAGGGCCAACTTCACCCACGTGCTGACTTGGAGGTGGGCCGAGTCCTGGTTTCTGTACCCATGATTATCTGGGCATGACCTGTGGCCCCAGGAAGCCAGTCTGTAATCTGGGAAGAAAATGGCCTGGAGCCCTGAGGGAGGGCCCTTGTGTTCATAGAGAAGCAGGGCAGGGGGACTGAAGGAGAACAGGGCAGGAGACTAGCAAGCCTGAGGGAGATGTCTCCGGGGCTTTGCCAAAGCCCTGGCCTTGTGGGGAGGAAGGGAGGGCACGGTTCGTGGAGGAGTGAACTTTTACCCAATATATGATTTCGGACAGCCCAGGAAACCATAGTATAGGTGACAGTATTTCAGATAGGACACAATGTATGACCCTTTCTTCCCTGGATGTAGGTAGACTTGGGGGGGTCCCACGCAGGGTTCAGGCCCCTTACCTTCATAGGCCCATTCTGTCTGACTAGCCTGGTGTCTTAGGGAGGGCATAGGAACCACTGGGGAGCGGGAAGATGATTCCATGGCAAATTCCATAGCGTGCTCAGAGGCAGGAGGAGTAGTGAAGAGAAGTGGGATGGTAATAGGCATGATCTCCTGAAAAGTACTGGCAGATGAGTTCCTGTTGGAGGGGAGCAAGGTGTTGGTTAACTTCTAGGCGAAGCCATGTTAAGGCGCAGGTCTGTAGCATGCTGGGAAGCTGAGGAGGGGATGACTGCCCTTCAGGTCCTGACAGACTTTCATCAGTTAATGCTAAAGACAGAGGCCACAAGCTTAGAAGGGATAGACTTGTGGGCCGTGGAGAGCAAGTCTATGTGTTGTTCTGGACAGCAGATCCACATGATGCCAAGTCTTGCTTTACTAAAAATAAAAGCATCTACAGGTACTTTAGAGGCCACTGGGCCAGAAGGCCATCACTGAAAGCTGAATATTCTAGAACATTCCTCCTCCTTCCTACCTCAAACCCATACTGAGTTCTGTTCCACAAATTTCTGTTATTTTATTAGGACCAAGAAACTATCATTCAAGGGAATTTGGGGGATCATTTCATGTATTCTGGCTGGACTGGCAGAGATAGGCCCAAGGGGAATGCTCATCATAAAAAGGGGTGGTGACAATGGCTGGTAGCAAAGACAGACTTTGATATCAGCTGACCTCAGTTTATATGTTAACCCTGCTATTCTAGCAGCGCACTAGTAAGCTTATGTTTGCTGTTGTTTGTATAAGGAGAGTTGGATAACAGTTTCTGATCTGGACAAAGGTTGCTGATGCAGTGATGAGGAGCAGGGCAGAGGGGTAGAGGGTGAGACTCGAGTGGTGCTGGAACAGAAGCCTGACCGAGAGGAGAAAGCTGTCTGTTCCAGCAGGTGCCATGCTCCCGGCCTCAGCGCCAGATTGGGAGACTCCCCCAGGCCTCAGGTTCTTTACTCTTCTAGCGAGATTATACCTTTCCTGCCCCACTTACTAGGTGAGGCCTGGGACCCAAAGAGATCGCAAGTTCCCACAGAAGGACTTTGAAATGTCCGGGCTGCTGAACAAACAGAGAGTTATACTTGAGGTAACATGGCAGCTCTGGTCATTTCTACCTTCATATCGATTCGCCTAGTACCCTCTCTGGGCTGCCTCTCCAGGCTGTGATTTTTACCTCGTCTCAGGAGGCAGAAGTAGGGCCCTTGCCTATCTGTGTTAAACATGAACCATGCACCCCATTATCAAGGGAGGGTTCCTGGCTGTTCAGGTCCTGCGTCTGCAGCCTCTGCCCACAGGCATGGACCAGTGTGTGCACATGTGGGAATGGGAGGGGCAGCCATTCCAGGCCTGGGGTGGCAGGCACCTTCCTGCTCATAAGGAGCTCATGAAATGCTTCATCTGTAGTGTACCCCTTTCCCAATCCTGGTTTCAGTACACAACACAACACACACACACACACACACACACACACACACACACACACACACACAGAGGAATGTAGCTCTTCTTGCCAGGATGGTACATGTGTATTTGTTTGTGTAGGTTACAACTTACCAGGAGTCATGATTAAGGCCAGGCAGGGTACATTCCCACCACCCTCCCAGTTTGGTCCTCCAAAGGCTTCTGACACTGAAAAGTATCTCTAAGTGTGCGTTTCCAGCCAATTTATCCCCCCAAGAATCTATTACCTTGAATCAAGATTAGCCATGATTGTTGTTGAAAGGGTCTCCTTGAATTCTATTGGAGAAAAAAACAGAAAAACATTGGTAAAAGCTGAGGTTGAATTATAGAAATTTTCTATTTTGCTTTACCTGATTGTTCTCTCTCTTAATGTTTTCCTTTAAAAATTACAGTTGAGGGCCGGGGATTTAGCTCAGTGGTTCCAGCGCCTGTCTTGCAAGTGCAAGGACCTGGGTTCGATCCCGAAAACCACATACCATACTGGGTGTGGAGACTCACACCCAGCAGCAACCAGTACCGCATACCACAGTGCTGGGCGTGGTGGCTCATGCCTGTAATCCCAGCACTTGGGAGGCAGAGGCAGGAGGATTGCTGTGATGTGAGTTTGAAGCTGAGCTCAGGGCCAGCCTGAACCACAAAAAACAAGACCCTGTCTCAAAAAAACCTAAAAAAAACCAAAAACAAAAACAAAATTACAGTTGAATTAAAGTTGAAATTTTATAAAATTAGAAACAACTCAATGAGAAAACACTTATCAAGAAATTATAGATTTTAGAAGTTCGAGTTTGCTTTGTGAGTCTTAGGTGGTCACAAGTGTTTCCTTCTATTGGAGGATGAACTGCAGCTGTATAGCAGAGGTGATTAGGATGCAGGGGATATAAATATTTTAAGAATTATTTTTAAATGTGAAGAATCTGCTGTGTCATTTGACTACATGATTGTTTTCATTGAATGATATGATGTCAAGAATTTTTTGTAAACCTGGGTTAAACAATACCGTCAATTCAAATAATAGAGGAGGGCATGGGAAACAGTCTAGAAATGAGAAGTATGACATTTTCATTTGAAACATACATACTTGACACTTACATTCACTTATAGTTTATCCATAGACTATTACTGAGGAATTTTGATTATTAAAATAATATCTAAAAAATTAAGCAGTGTGAGTAAATGGTGGTTACAATACTCAACTACAAAAGTAAACCAAACTTGTCTAGCATATTTAGAACAGTAAAGTCAAGAGAAAACCACACACAAATAATCAACACTACTAAATATATAGACAATAAAATCAGAAAAAGAATGAACATCACTAAAATGTAATGTGATGGGTGTGGTGGCTCACACCTGTTATTTTAGCACTCTGGAGGCTGAGGCAGGATGATTGCCAGGCGTCTGAGGCCAGCCCAGATCACACAGTGAGACCCTCTCTCAAAACAAAAACAAGCAACAAAACAACGTGAAAGTGCTTTATTTGGGTGTTACTAGTTTGGGTGAGGTCTTTCTATTTCTAAAATCTCATATTTTTAGATAAGTGAACAAAAATAGATCATGACTTAAAAGAAGTATACAATTTAACAGGAGGGTACATAGGCTGGGGTAGTGGTGCACACCTGTAATCCTAGCATTCAGGAGGCTGAGGCAAAAGGATCACAGAGAGTTTGAGGTTAGGCTGAGTTCCATAGGGCATTCAAGGGCAGCTTGAACTACATATTTGTCTTGCAAATAAAACTGAGGAAAAAGAAGAGGAAGGAGGAGAATAATAAACAAAAGACAAAAAGAAGAAGGAAAGGCTAAAAGAGAAATAAGTGAGAAATAATAGAAAATAGAAAGCTTGGGAGCCTGCCCTGCCTCTTTCTCTTCTTCTGTGATCTTGGACTAGTTGTATACCCTATAGCTCCGGGTTCCCCTTTGTGAAATAGGGGTAGGAGATAATAGTTGGAGAATTATAGGAGTTGGAGATTGGAAAATGTACAATACATTCCCTATACCAGTGCTGGTGAGCTGCAGAATGCATGTTATTTGATTTTCTTTTAAGGCAAAAGATGCTAATATATGAGGGTGTTTTTTTTTTTCCCTAAACTAAATGCTCAGTATTCAGGATTAATCATAGTGCTAGTACTTTGCAATAATTAAGTAGCTTCGAGTTGCAGTTGTGGTGTCTCCGTTATACTCCTTGACTTTTCTGGATAAGACATGTGTTGAAAAGATGCTGTTTGTAGATATCTTAAGCTTCCTGGAGGCTGGAAGGGACTGGCCCTGGAATCTGATATTACCCTAACCAGTTGCCAAATCAAGGCCAGAAATTGGGAAACTTCTGACATGAAAAGTGACTGACCTTTGTGTTCCTGCCTTATGAATATCTCTGATGCCTATTTTCTTAGAAACCCAGAATTGGTAGCTTCTCTGGGAAGGGAAGATGGGACACCAATGCTCCACTGCAAGTGGCAACCCACTTATGACATTCAGTCCCCAGGGCATTGGGAGTCACTAAGGACTTGCTGGCAAGGGTAAACAAGGTCACATCTGACACATTTTGTGTGTCACAAGACTCCTGGGCAAAGCTATGTGTGGTGGCTGACTCTGTAATCATTGCTACTTAGGAAATTGAGACAAAAGGATCACAAATTTGACGCCAGTTGGTGTAATTTAGAGATCTTGTTTACAAAATAAAATAAAGTAAAAAAAAAATGATGTATCAGTGCTCTATGAGTTCAATCCTCAGTTAAAAAAAAATACTAACAGGCAAAAACTATGAGTCAAAATCAACATACTGTGATGTCTCTGTAGCACTTCCTGTCACAGAGCAGAACTTGTCACTAGGAAGGTCTTGGATTAAAAACAAAAACATAAATATAAGCAACCACAAAACCACAGAAAGGTCTTCACTGTGGGTCCTTTCACCTTACAGTGTATTTGATAGCAACAGAAATTTACTTTTTCTCTCCACACCTCTCTTCTTGTGGGATCAGAACAAAGAGTATCTTTGTGTCTTGTAGTGCATGTGGCCAGGAATTCTTGCAAAGCATTTGCAAGACTTTGTTTCATTGAATCATCACGGTAATATTGTGAAGGAAGGTGTTTTTTCACGTGAAAAGCTGAAGGTCAGTGCTGTGTCCAGGTCATGAGCCCCCTGACCTGCTGGGCCTGCGGACCGAGAGGCATTCTTGTGTTTGGACCATCCGTGGGGGTTGGTCATATGTGACTTTCCCTTATTTAGGACCAACCAATGCTGATTCTACATTCAAGTTGCACATCTAGTTTTATTGGAGTGCTCCAAAATCCCTGGGGAAAGATGGCCTTAAGGAAGAAGCAGGGTGGGATCAGTGCATATGACCTCACACAATTTGCCTGCGGTGATGGGTGTCTGAAGTTGACTTGAGGCACTGTAAGTGGGTGTGGGGGGCAGATCCCTCCCATTCCTTTCATTACTGTGTCTCTTTTTGTCTTTGATTAGGTCTGTTTCACAAAGTAGAGAATAGCAAAGAATAATAATATCATATTAATAATAGGTGATAATTGACATAGGCTTCAAATGCTTTAGATAGCTTATCCCTTTAAATACTCACACAATCCCATGATATAGGTTTACTGATATTCCTAATTTCAGTGAAGAAAACCAGGACAGAGAGAGGTTACATGATTTGGCCGAGTTCAAATGCAGTTAGTACGTGAGAAAGAGCCGGAACGCGAATCTAGGCAGTTACAAGCTCTTGAGAGAGGAACAAAAGTGTGCTCTTCTGGCAGACTCCTAGCCACTACCAAGGAGGCAAACGAATGGCACTGATGCCCCTCACTGCCTGATGCTGTGCTGAAGGTTGCTAGGTGATCTCAGGACTCCTTCAGCTGGACAGGGCCTCACTAGCCTCCTCAACGGAGCAATCACTGTGAACCTTCAGTCATGACCCCATCAGAGCGAGAGATGAGAGCTCACATCTCACATCTAGAGCACATTTAATAAATACCACTTCATCTATCAGATTGCTTTATAAAGTGTGTGTGTGTGTGTGTGTGTGTGTGTGTGTGTGTGTGTGTGTGTGTGCACAGCTGGGTAAAATGATCTTGAGAACTTGATTCAGTTTGCATGTGCTGAGTATCTGCTGTAGGTCCGGAAGTTAGGCACTGATGCTCACCACAAGAGATGCACAAAATGATGTCTTAGAGATGTTAGGGTATCATTGGAAGTACAGAAATGCCAGATATGAGTCCATTGAGAAGTTAAGGATTCTCTTGTAAAGCCCTTCCTCATCTGTTTTGTGCAATCAGGCTTGCTAGGCCGAGTTTGCTTAGATTTTCCATGTGCCTTTGAAGTCATTTTTGTATTCTCCTAGTGGTTTTTTTTTTTTTTCAGTGCCTATTCAACT
Source organism: Petromus typicus (assembly GCA_004026965.1). Lineage (NCBI taxonomy): Eukaryota > Metazoa > Chordata > Mammalia > Rodentia > Petromuridae > Petromus > Petromus typicus. The sequence continues at coordinate 90,906 of PVIR01002248.1, forward strand.
TTGTTTTCTAGCAGGTCATTTATTTTCAAAGCTTTTCTTTATACATTGTTCCATTCACTTGACAGTATTGTATTTGTCTAACTCTAGTGGGTAATATATTTACGAAGATCCAGCACATAGCAGGGACGTATTAAGAATGCTTGATTCTTACTGTGCAAGGGAAAATCCCGGAGTGCTATTTTTCAGTATTAGAATTACACTTGGTACTTGAACAGTCAGGATATAAGAGTCCCAAGGAGGAACTTAATGGTTGAAGCAGGTAGAAAAATGTTTCCCAGCAACAGAACAATTACCTTTCCAGTATGACAACCAAACATCCAAAAGGTAGTAGGAATTGAAGATGATGCATCTGATTATAGGGAGAAGGCTATCAAGTTAAAGTATCTTTGTGTCACCTGAGAGCACCCAGCTATTGGGAGATTGATTGTGAGCAGTCTGATTTTCAGGAATTTAAAATTTCAAGCTACTTGCATATAGTTGATTCATAAAAAGTGGTTTAGTTCTATTTCTAGGCCAACAGTAGGATGATGTAAATGACCTTGATTCTTAAATTTCTCTATTTTTTTTTAAGGTTTTTTGAGACAGGGTCTCACTTTGTGGTTCAGGCTGGCCCTGAGCTCAGCCTCAAACTCACATCATAGCAATCCTCCTGCCTCTACCTCCCGAGTGCTGGGATTATAGGTGTGAGCCACCATGCCCGGCACTGTAGTCTGTGGTATTGGTTGCTGCTGGGTGTGAGTCTCCACACCCAGTATTGTTGTGGTTACTGGGGATCGAACCCGGGTCCTTGCACTTGCAAGACAGGCGCTGGAACCACTGAGCTATGTTCCCGGCCCAGATTCTTAAATTTCTGAACCTAGTTTATATGGTCACACAGTCACGGCACCAAGGCAGGACATGGGCCTTTGAGGAATGCACCTTAATGATGCTAGAAAACAGCACCAGGAAGCCACTGCCAAACAATAAAGCTAAACCCAAGGAAGTGCAGCCAGCTGAAGAACCACTCTGAGAATCAGCAGCCCTAGGATCAGAGCCATCATCACTTCAAAGTCCAGTGCTCAGCAATGTAGTTCCTTCCAGGGGAAAAGTGGGCACATGGAGGAAGCATAATAAGCTCTGTGAACCTAACTTCATCACACTGTTGAGCTGTATTCTAGGAAACAGGGACCACTGGAAGAACAGCGCATGGATGCTCATTGAAGTGCTTTTTTAAAAAGGTAGCAATAAAATCATGAACAATAAATGATCACTGTTTGGGGATCAATGAAAAGCACTGAGGTTTAGCTTAGGAAGGTTGCAGAAGAGGAAGGAGAGAGAGAAGATGAGTGATGGTAGAGGAGTGGGCTGGACAGGATGAGTACCATGTAGTGCTCTACACAGTCGAGTAACTATGCTCCACAGTAATGTGTTAAATGTTTCCACATAGGCACAGTGAGCTAGATCCCCAGCCCCAATTTTCTTTTCTTTTTTTTGGAGGTACTGGGGATCGAACTTGGACCTTTGTGCTTCCAAGGTGAATTGAATGCTTCAAAGTAGTTAGTAAAGAGGCTTTTGAATGCTCCCATACAAAGAGGATAAATATTGTAGGCAGATGATTTTCCAATCACCCTGATCTGATCATTATGTATTTTATACATGCTTGAAAATGTCATAATGGAGGAGGGGATTTAGCTCAGTGGTTCCAGCATCTTCCTGGTAAGTGCAAGGTCCCGAGTTTGATTCCTGGTAACCACATACCACAGTTCTAGGTGTGGTGGTTTACACCTGTAATCCCAGCACGCAGGAGGCAGAAGCAGGAGGATTGCTGAGTTTGAGGCTGGCCTGAGCTACAAAGGGCCAGCCTGAACTATAAAGTGAGACCGTGTCTCAAAAAAACTTAAAAAAAGAAGTCATAGTACCACAGATATGTAAATTATTATGTGTATTATTATTATATGCAATTATTACATGCCAACTAAAAAAGACAGAAAAACAAAAAAGGTAAAATTTTAATAACATTAAATTTATAAAATATAAAATGATATTCATATAAGTACATAATATTCATATATTGCCATAATGTATACACATATAAATGTATCTTCAAAATTAGATTACAAACACCTTGAAAATTATGATTCTTTTACAAAGTGTAGTTCTATCTGTCTATCTATCTCACCTTTATAGTACTAGTAACCAAGAAAGCAACAAAATTTCATCGGTCAATAAATTTTATATATGCTCTTTTAGAAATTGTACATGTAATATAGGTCAGGGGGTGATAACCAAAGTGGGAAAAGCAGTCATCATCTGTGAGGGTGATGATGTTTACTTACCGTATATAGTTTCCAGAACAACCCCAGGGAGCACGCACAGTAAAGAAAATATACAGGTTATGTTTTTAAAATAAACGGCTGGTACAAATCCCCATTAGTGCAATCATGATGCGTATATTTAATGTACCAATAAAGATAAAAAAATAAAAAATAAAATAAAATAAACGGGCACTTTGTTCGTAAAGTCTGTCCGGGCTTTTGGCACAGTGCTTTGGGCCGCGGCTCCTGCAGCTGTGAGCAGAACGCGGTCCGCGGAGCCTTCCTACCTCTCAGGACCATGGACAGGGGCAGCAGTCGTGGGGGAGGGGTGTTGACTGTACCTCAGGTTTGTCCTCTGGCATTGTGGGGAACTAGAGCCACCATCCTTCAGGAGGCTCACACCCACTCTCCATGCTCTCCTTGTAAAGATATGTCTCCCAGACACGTTTCCTTCTCTAGATAGTCTCTTCTAGATACTCACCTTGTTCCTGCTTCTCCTCAGAAGGATGTTCTTTATCTTCCGCATGCACTTCCTTCTTCAGATCCTCTTCTTTAAAAAGACCCTCATTTCTTTTCGGATCATTTTCTCCCTCTTGAAACTTATCTCCCTCCAGGGACTCTTCCTCCTCTAGATACTCTTCCTCTTCCAGAGGCTTTTGCTCTGCAGTGAATGGGGCTTCATCTTGCAGACTCTCCTCTCCCACATCCATGTCACTGTCCTCTTTCTCATCTGATGAGAAGGTCTGTGTGGAACGTTCAGAAGGTGTTTCGGAAGGGGGAGGAGATGAAGTTCCTGATGGCAAATCTTTTTCATCAGACATCCTGGAGAAGCAGTAAGCAATGAGCCCTTTCCACAGCAGGCAATGTCACTTTACTTCCTGGAAGTCAAGAAAGGAATGCAATGCTGCTGTTAGTCAGTAACAGCTAATGGTATGGCGCCCTAAGTCCACTCTGTGGGTTCATTTCCTTCCTAGTCTTTGGAGAACCCTTTCAGATTCTTACACAGTGGCCTGTGAAAAGGCACAAAAAGAGATCTGGGGCTTTAACCCTCATAAACTAGTTGGGGAGACCACACAAAGCAAAGACTTTGAAATTACCATACAATATAAAGTAAAAGTGGAAGGCTGGAAAGTGGAATGATCAGTCTTTAGCAATGTGATGGTTAGAAAATATTTGTATTTATTTGTTCAGGAACTATTTATTTCCACAACAAAAAGACAGACTGTTTTGTAAGAGCCTCAAGTCTGGGGAAGAAAAGATCCTGAAAAAAGATGTCTAAACACAAAGTGACAAGCACGGTGAGAATGGAACACAGAGGGTGGAAGGCACAGTGACAGGCCCGTGGTCAGGGGGCCCCAAGGCACACTCTCACACTGTCATCTCCGTGGGGAGCACCATCGCTGTGAGCTCATGCAGCAAATGCTCACTTATGTCCTATCCCCAGCTCCGGCACTACTGTGAGCATGTTGACTCTTCCAGGGGTCTGGGTTCCATCCTATGTCCCATCCAGGCCTTCCATGTTTTTACTCAAGTAGTCATTTTGCCATGCTAAAATCTGTGTGCAAATCTGTTTTTCTAACAGTGAGCACTTCTCAAACACAGGAAGAGGTGGTTCATTTAAAACAACAGCAACAGCACAGTATTTTGAACTCTTTAGTGCCCTCTATCTCCTCTGTGATTCCCCATAGTGAACATAACATCTTTAGTCTGGATTACTAGTCAGAGACCACTGCAACCCTATTCCTAGTTCTTCTCCATAAAAAGTGTTGTAAAAACGTGACTCAGGTCAGGTCCTCACTCCCTGCCTGTGCTCTCCTTCGTGCTCTATTCCATGTCTTCTTGTCTGTCCATCCTCATCTCATCCCCTTCCTCCACTGCCTGAGCATGCTCTTCTCTCCCACAGCATGGATCACTGTGTCTAATTAATCTCAACTGATAGATGAACTAGAGTGATGCACACACAGTGTGTTACCCAGACCGTTTGTCAAGGAAGGAAGGCATGCCCTGCTAGGGAGGAAGTGGTCAACAGAGAGCCCTGCTTTGCTGGTGCTTTCAGACCTGCCCCAGTTGCAGGGAGACACGCCCTCGTGCGGATGGCCTTCCCTGTGACTGAGCAGATGGGGTTACAAGAGCCCAGGGTCTCAGTCACTTTCCCATCACAGAGGCGCACTCCCAATCCCAACTTACAGGAGGAGGGGACTGCTGTAGTGCACGGTGGGAATCCGTGGTGAGCCGGCCCCAAGGAAGACGGAGGACAAAGGGTACAGGGGAGGCGAGGTGCTCGCCTCTTGGCAGCCGGGAAACAGAAGGAGAGGAGAGGAGCCAGCGATAAGGATATACCTGTGTCAGTTACTTTTCTCTTGTTGCTCAGACAAAAATACCTGACATCCAAACTTAAAGGGGAGAGGGTTTATTCAGCATACAGTTTGTAGAGATTTCAGTCCATAATCTGCTGGCTGTGAGGCTGGGATGGCAAACAGGTATCACTGAGGAGAAAAGACACGGCCTGTTCAAGGCGGCAAAGGTAAGAAGAGGACTTTAGCTCCTGGCAGTGGAGACAGCAGAGGCAGCAAGAGAGAGGCAGTTTGTGGCACCCACGGCATGGCGAGGGCAACAAGGGAGAGAGTGTTTAACAGCATTTTTGGGCCCCTTTTATCTTATGTGACTACTGGGATTAGGGCAGTGTGAGACTAGTCAGTCATGTGCATGGCTTTAGTAACCACATACTCTTAATCCCAGCATCACACATTCCAGATTGAACTACCTCTGATAAAGTCCCACCTCATCTACTGGAGGCTTTGGGGGACATCTAAACACAACCATAATTCATACCCTTCTGTGTGGTGTGCTCAATGACCTGCCTCCAATTGGGCCCTGCCTTCCAACAGCACGGTTAGCTACTGAAGTCATCAGTGGATTAATACACTGATGAGTATAGCACCTCCTATCTGATCACCTTCCACACACATGAGAATTTTGGTAGCAGTTTGGGTCTAAACCATTATGCTAGGCCAGCCATAAGTCAGATGCCTAAAAAACAGCCGTTGCTTCAGAGCTGTCCTGCAGTCTGGCCAAAGCTCACAAACCTACTCCACAAGTACCATCCCTGGCAAGTCTTACTTCTTTCTCTTCCTTCTAGGGGTTGGGGCCAAGAAACATTTTGCATCTTACAGTGTATTTCCCAAGAATCTGCCTTGTGACGGACAGCTTTGCAAAACATAAATCTGGAAAAGAACTGACTACAAGAGCTGGTAAAGAGGAGCCAGAGATTTAGTTCAGTGGTTCCAGTGCCTATATTGCAATCGCAAGTGCTTAGGTTCAATCCTCAGTAACCACATACAACCATACTGGGCGTGGAGAGTCATGCACACCAGTAATCAGTACCACATACCACAGTGCTGGGTGTGATGGCTCACGCCTGTAATCCCAGCACTTGGGAGGCAGAGGCAGGAGGATTGCTGTGAGTTTGAGGCTGAGCTCAGGGCCAGCCTGAACTACAAAAGTGAGACCTTGTCTCAACACCGCTCCCCAAAAAAAGAGCTGGTAAAGAGAAGAGAAAGGTCTCACAGATAGCTCGTTAGTGTTTCAGTGGTGTGAGAGACCAGGGAAAACTGGCCTTCTGTGGACAAGACGGAGCCTGTCAGACCATCATTAGACATTTTTTATGGGGTGATGTCAAAAGATTGACCTGAAAGGGCTCAGCTCTTAAAGAGGAACAGAAAAGGGACCCGATGCCACTTTCCTGTCATGGGGACAAAATACTTAACACCCCACCTGCAAGGAGGAGAGGTTGTTTTGGCTCATGGCTTTTCAAGGATTCAATCATAACTGGCTGGTCCCAATGCAGATATGGCATGGTGCAAGTGTGTGACGGAGGAAAGCTGTTTAACCCATAGTATCCAGGACACAGAGAAAGAAAGGGGAGCCTGGGGCCAGAACACATCTTTAATGTCACACCTCCGGCATCCCACCTCCAGTCAAGCTCCATTCCTAACAGAACATCAGTTACGAACTCACCGATGGATAAATCCCCCAATGACTGTGGGGCTTGTATGAGTTAATTACCTTCCCAAAGTCCATCTCTGACACTGGGGAAACATTGTAAATTTAAACCACGAAATTAGGAAACCAACAGTGTGGAAAGTTTACCATGAGTCATAATTTGCGTCTGGATGGGGTCAGGGTCTGATGTTTACGATAATAGATATATTTATATAATATATATATATTATATATATATATGATATATGATATGGTTTTTCTCAAGGGAGGAAAATAAGTCATAGTTAACATTTTCAAAGGGTTATTCGATGATTAATAGAGACCTTGAGAAACTCCATATTCCCATCCCCAAGCGGCTAGCTGGCTTCAGCTTCACTGATACACAACACTGAAAATGTTACAAAAAACAGAAGAGGAAATAGCATAATGGAGTGTCATCTAGAGAAAGGTTGGCACAGCTGGAGGAAGGGTCTGCCTGCATTCTACGGGAGGAGGGGACACCACATCTGGATGGAGAAGAGTGCAGGGCAGAGACGAGGCTAAGCTCTAGGAATAAAGCTGCAAGCTCTGACCTTGCAACTTCATTAAGAACATGGTGGACAAGGACAGACCAAGGAGGCATGCTCCGCAGGGGCAGAAGGACGTTGTCCAGGGAAGGACCAGCAGCTGTGCATACAGGCCTGATGAGGGGTGGGTGGTCAGAGTCGGGGAAGAAAGTGAAAATGAGATGCAGAAAAGTGGGAGAAAGGCCGGAGGGGGCGAGAACAAAGCCCAACCTGACTTCCCTCCATTCCCGCCCCCAGCTCACTCCCAAGTGTGCCTCACTGTCCCAGGATTCCAATCTGTGGCATTTGGGGTCATAAGGTTCCAAGTGTGAGGGAGGGCATTTTGTTCTCTCCCAGGAGAATAAGCCACATTTTAACCAAGCTTAAGGCAGAACTTCAGGAGCTTCTACTTTTGCAGGGTGTGGCCTACGCAGGTGCTGGGCAGAGGGACTGCCACCAGAGAGGGTCCGCACTGGACCGCAGAGAAGGTTGCTGTCCAGTGCTGCCTTGTTTGCACTGGCCTCATGGAGTACTGTGTTCCTGGGAGCAGCTTCCAGGGCTCAGCATGGGATCTTGGCCTAGCCTTCTACACTTCAGCCCCAGGTCTGTCCTGGAGATGCAGCCAGGACAAGGGCTGGAAAGGCCCTTGGAGGGAACTCACAGCTAAGAGCAGAATTCTTGCAAGCTGACCCCCTGAGAATCCCTCAGGCCCCTCAGCCAAGTCTGAGGCCACTCTGCTGGCCTTCGATCTATTCCAAACCACTGGCAGATCATGCAGGGTTCCACCTCAAAGCTCTGGAGCCAGAGTGGCAGCCTTGAGACTCTCCTCTTTTGTGACTTCACCCCCTGAAGTCATCTGGGAGGGAGCATGGAAGGTTCCACCCTAGAATCTCAGCTTCTGAAAGGGAATGGCAACAGGCCTGGCCAGTGCAGAGGACTCTGCCCACAGAGTAACTCATGGCATTGCTAGACCACCTCCTACAAGATGTAGAGAGCAGTCTCCAGGCATGGAGTGCTCTAGGCACCATGGATACTACTGCATGTCCAGTGATGAGGTTACAACACGAGGTTGTACAGGAAGGACTCATCCAGGAAAGTCAGCTCCACTTACTGTGAGCACCTAATATTCAGTTTAGTGATGAACATCAGTGACTTCCAGAAAGCCCCACAGACTTCAGGAGAAATTCCTTCCCTGGGAAATTAAGATCATGGCAATGCTTCTCTATCATTAAGACCAGTGGTCTATATCATCATGGAACTGATGCTTTCTTCATGGTGAAGTGCTGCTGTGACCTGGACATCACCCACAGGAACCTCCAGGGCAAGCACTTTGATTGTCAAGGACTTCAACATCAGACTACCTGATATTGGGGTGATAGTGGCCAACTGACAACAACAAAACCTTCTTGGGTTCAGAGTGTGCATATTTCCCAAGGTGTTGTAGGGCATTCTTGACCAGCCCAAGAACTCCAGGCATGGTAGTCTCCATAGTGGTCTGTGGCTCCCTGCCCGATCACAACTCCAACATCAGGAAAGTGCGATGCACCCAGTGGGAATGCCATGTCAACCTCCTGTATTCCAAGTACCTGAGAAGCAGGTGCAAGGACCTCATCTCCTGAAGGTTACAGCCTGGCAGCAAATGGAAGCTGCACCTCCCCAGGATCCTCAGCCAGTGCTGGGTGCAGCCCAAGGCACACAGCTTCAGCTCCTCTGCAGTCATCAGCCCCGGGTGAGCTCCGAGCTCAGGGAGCCCTCACAACCTCCAAATCTGGTTCTGACCAGAAGTTCACTTGTAGAAAAGTGGCTTTGGCACAGTGAGCAAAATCTCCATTCATCTAGGGTGGGTGGGGCCGCAGCTTATGACACTGGTGGAAGTCCCGCCAGGTCCAGTTGTGGAGAGACTGGTCCTCAGCCTCAGGGTCCAATTTCTGCAACTCTGAGCAAGAGGTCAACTATCTCTCATCTGCTTTTATTTAACAGTAGTGACTGGGCATATGTTCTAATTAAACCAACTTGAGCAAGAGGTTTCTTGTGGCCACTTGCTGGATGCTTAAGAAATGGCAGAAAAAGGGGACATTGCCTGTAGCTCATTTGCTCTTTGATCTGCCATTTTATGGCTCAGTGGCACATGCATGCCTCTCTGTGTAAGCAGTCTGAATGCTTTCTGGAGGAGTCAGGGTGTAAGTCACAGACTGTGATAGAAGAAGCTACCCTTGGGGCCAAGAGTGAGCTATGGGAAAGTTTGAAGATGTATCTCTATATTCATGGAAGCCTCTCCCACTTTAAAGAAAGCCATGCCAGCTTTAAGCAGACTAAAAGCCTGAACATAGCATCTACACTGTCTGTCTCTTTCCACCTCCTTCCTCATCAGCAAGAGCCAGCTACGGTGAGAGCCATTGGAGAGTTGTGACAATGGCTCTTTGCTTGACCAAACTGCGATCAGGGCCCTGAGCCTTCCTGCGACCCGTCCATGCCCTCCTTGCAAAGCCTGGTAGTAGTAAGAACCCTGCTGAACTGGTTTAAGAAGAAACCTTTACCTCTGGGAAACAATTATCTTCCATATCTAATTGGGTTCCTCACCCTTCATCCCCTCCCCATGTGATATCTGATCCCCTTTGCCTGTCTCCAGCAGGAATCCTGTCTGGTGAGCTTAATCACAATCCCCCCTGCCTCTGCTGTTCCTTCTTGTGTTCGCATCCATCCTCAGGATGTGCTGATATCTCCTCACATTGAATCTCCTGTTTACTGATTTCCACTTCACTCTTGGGCTATATGTCTGATTTGCCAATGCTGCACAGGTCTTCTCTCTCCTATTGCACAAGTCCTGAGTAAAGTTTGCTTTCAGGCCTTCAGCCCCTGGCCAGTGTCGGTTTCCTTTGATAGCATGTCTTTCCAACCCTACCCTGGAACAGGAAAGGAATATATACAGGAACAGCCATCGCATCATAGGCTTACACTTCACAGCTCCCTACCTGTCAGAATTTTTAACTGCTTAAGAGATCAAAATCTGTGGGCCTCCTGGACAGCCCAGATTGCATTTATCACCGATATGCCATCGGTCAGGGATATAAGCCTTTTCTTTCCAATTTCTCATCAGGTCTTGTAAAAAAGCCCTGCATTCCAGACAGCTGCATTCTCATTTTAAAGCTCAGAAAGGAAATTGAATTCTGGACATCTTCCCTTTAATTCTTCAAGACATGTGTAAGGAAAACACACAAGCAGAAATAAATCTGCACAGCAGCCTGTTACCTGGTGTCAGAAGCAGACATCCTTGATCTGACTTGTGATTCAGATCTTCGCTCACTTTTATCATGGCTTTTGACAGATTGCAGGTTAATTTCTGTAGTTACAACAGGAAAAGCCCCTTCATACTAGGTAGCTGTAGTTCATGAATCTCTGCATGAGTATCCCACCACGACTGCTTCCATCCAGCAAACTGGCAGATGGTTTAATTAGTTCAAATAAAGTTTTTGCCCCTAAAAATTGGAGCAGTGTTTAGAATCAGTAAAGTTCACAAAGAACTGAAGGCCATGGAAGAAAGAGTCGGCCTTCTTGGCTTTTCTCCTTGGAAATACTGCTGCCGAGTAGAGGCTATGGACTTTGAAAGGGGCATGCCCTTTCAGTTTCTGCCTCGGACCAACCCTGCGCTGCCTGTGGCTGCTCCCTCACAGGTTGGCTTGTCATCACACAAGTCAGGCTGCACAACAGAGCTCTAGTGCTACACCTCTTCCAAAAGTGGGGAAACAAAAGGTACATGAAGAAATCTGAGACTTCTTTCTCTTTACGTACTTCTTCATTGGCTTCGTCTTTTCCACCCGTAGGGTGAATAAAGGCTTTTCTCTGGGCTGTTCCTTTGGTTGGAGGTGAGTGTTATATTCAGTCAGTTTACCAAATACCCATGGACATAGTCTAGTGTGGGGCGCACAGTAAGCACTCTGTAAAACCTGCTAATGAATAAACGAGTGAACAAAGAGAATACTATTTATGTGCCATGTGCTTTGCCATGTTTATTTACCAACTATGCACATATACTTACCTAGTAGAGTGGGTGAAACTTACGTCAAGCTCTGTATCCCACCACAGATTTGCACAGTGAGTTGCACAGTAATGAGCAGGTCTACATGGTACTGACAGGTTCCCCGACAGTGAGGTTTGTTTGTAAATCCTATTTTTTATTCCAAGGTTAAAATAAGTAAGACACAAATAGCTAAGATAAGCAGGCAAAATAGAACACCCCCTCTGCAAATGGCTTATTAATGACTAGACCAGAAAGAGGAGCAGTAACTACCTCTAGTACTGAGGGTTTCTCCTCTGGTCTCCAACATGGAGGGCAGCGTTGCTTATGAACTATTCAGTGTCTCCTCCACTGGGTCCATGGCCCTACGGATGTGCTGAACAGCCTGTGCTTTGGAAATCAAATGAAGGCAACAGGACCTGAGCTGGGTAGGACCCAAGCCTGTGAGGTGAAGGAAAAAGGAAGGAAAGCAGGCTGTTTCCTTTGCCCAACTCATGTTGCCTTGTATGACCTCCGAGGGCTGAGAGGTCAGTGAGATGGACAGGGACCTATTTGGCCAGCCTAGTCAGCCCAGCCATCCTTCCTGCCTCCTGTGCCACCTCCCCCTCACTTTCTTGACCACCAAAGCTGGTGTGTACCTGGGGAAGCAGCTCAAGGACTTCATTTATCTTCTGGGACACTGACACCACCAGTTGGTTCTCTGTCACCATGTTCTGTTCCCGGGACCCATGGCCTCAGGTCTGTGTCTGGATCACCCTCCTCCTCCTCCAGCCACCATCTCAGGGAGGTGTGCTCCAGCGGTGCTGTTTACGGTCACCTTCCTCGTCTGCACTCTTGATTCCCCTTAACCTATCCGATCTCACCTTCTAGCATACTAAAGACCTAACTCATGTGTGACGTGTGCTGTCTTCTCCTGTCAGTAAGAGGAAGATTCCTGTGGACAAGTCTCATTCACTGATGCAGCCCAGGTGCCCGGAACCCTACCTGGCACAGAGTGGTGATAATATGTGGTGGGTGATTGCATCAGTAATGACCCCTCCCTCGTTCTGTAGATGATGTGGCTTCCGGGGTCTTCTCCAGTTCCCCCCAGGTGCACTGCAGCATGCCGAGGCCCCTACTAGGTGTGGCTCCAAGCAAGATCGGAGCCTGGTCCCCAGTGACTGTGTAGAGATGAGTGCTGTGTCCCCAGACCATCGGGTGGTTCTGACAGCAGTGAACTCCACCAACTCTGGTGCCAGTCTCACAGCACCTACCCCCTAAAAAAGTGGTTTTTGCCCTCTTATTTTTTCCAGCTTATTCAAATAATTTTTGTTTGGATAGCCAGCTTTTCTACCTTTCCCAGGCTTGTTTCACCTGTGTTCTCATCCAAACCATTGACACAGGTATCAAGCCTGGTCCTCTGAGGGTGTGGGCTGCGACACCCACCTGGCTGGTCACTGGGTATCAGCGGAAGTCGTGGGAAGAACATTCCCATTGCAGCCACAGGCCATCACCTTGGCCTGCACGGCAAGCCCTGGTGGAGGCTAATTATCTCTTCTTCACAGACAGCAAGTAAAAGTCAGCTTTGGAGGGAAGCAGGAGCACTCACAACCTTGACTAAAAGTGTCAATAAATAGGACACAGATGTGTGAATATCATATCTTTTCTCTGGTATGAGAAAATGAAGTTGTAAATGAGTTCTAGTATATATAGTTGATATTATGAAATAGAAAATATTTAAAAGGAAAGAGGGTATAGGGGTAAATAACTAATGAAAAAAGAATGTGATAATAATAAAAAAGGAAACAAAGCTTATGTATGTAGGGGGTGGGGTTGCAGGGTGGGTGGGGAAAGGGGAAAAATGAGAAGTCATGTCTTATTCTGGTATAAACTCTCCATGTTGAATGTGATGATGATGTATATTCATAATGTACCAATAACAATTTGAATTTTTAACAAGTGTCAAAAAGTACTGTGAGGAAAAGAACTGAACCATCAAAAATGAACCGAAGTGGGAAGAGGATGTTACTATCAGCGCTTCTTTTCTTTTCTTTTGGCTAAAAAAGTCCTAGGAAGGTATTTAAAAATACATCCCTTTCACCATCAGCTGCCAGAGCCAAGCACTCCACACCATCCTGCTCCAGAGGCTCCTCACTGGAGCTCCCTTCTACTCCTGACATACATCTCTCAAGGTTTCTCTTTTCTCTAAGGAGGCATCAGGGAGGTCCAGTCCCACATGAATGACGGTCCTGGAATCTCCGCCTCACGTCACCTCTCCCACATGCCCCGACTACCACACTGAAATATTCTCCAGTTCTGCCCAGCGTCAACAGCAAACTGATGGGGCTCTAATTTGCCAGCTCTGCCTTCTTTTCTTCCCTTATAAAGCAGAAGGTTCTTTTGTTCCCAGATTTGGGAACTACTTCCATTCTCCTCTGTCCTGCTATTGGTTCAAAGCTTTGAATTGCAAAGCATTTCCAAGGGTCCTACTTAGGCGTTAGGATGGTTTTGTGTAGTAAATGCCCTCAGGTTTGTTTCACAGTGATAGCTGATGTTCAGGGAAATCAGATGCCCACCCACAAGAACAAGTGGCACACCAGGATGTGGGGTCAGGTCTGCCATGAACAGTGCCAGCTAACCAGCCTGCTCAGAGGTGTTCTTTACCACTCAGCACATCAAAGGGCAGCCCCATGGGGCCCTCCCTTAGAATTCTTTCCCAGGTGCTAGTTTTCTTTTATAGCCTATTCTACACAGTGTAATGAAACAATAATCTTCCTTGGTAAGAAAAATTTTTAGAATAAGAAAAAGGCTGTAAGGAGTAATGGCTTTTTGTCTTTTACTGAACATATACTATGCAACTATCATAGAATAAATGTTGCTTTTTTGTTCTTTTTCAGAAAGTTGGATATCGAACACTACTTCCTAACAGTATTGCATGGTAAATACTTTTTCCCTAGCACTGTTGGGCAGGATTATTTTCTGTGCTACCTATGGCTTCCCCTCCCTTCCTTGGTTGCAATGCTTCTTGAATGCTTAGCAAACACACTGAACCTGAGCATCCTCTCTTCCAGAGCCCCTGCCTGTTGTTCAGTTGCATAATCTGTCTGTACCCTTAGGCTACCCAGGCACCGCAGGGACTCTCAGGGATACCATGGTATAGTGTATTATTTTTTCAGGGAAACAAATACATGCAATATTTTTTGGACATATATTGTTGTGAACTTTACTAATTTTAGATCATACTACATTCTATCAGTGACTAAATATTTTGCAAAACTGGTTTGGGGGCAGTTTTTGAGAGAAAAATCATCATGTAAAAATCACAGTGGAACAGGAAATGAGTGTGGCTGCATCCAATCTAGTTTCAAGGTCTGAGACACAGTGAGTGGTCGGGCGGACACTCATGTTCCATTATAAGCCACTGTGGCTATTTAAGAATGAAATAAAAGCATTATTTTTCCTTCTATTTTTCTGTGTTAAATTGAGACATAAATTTGTGACACAAGGACAAGATGAAAGTATTTATTGATTTATTTGGCTGTAGTTACTTAAT
>PVIR01002249.1:0-64703 GCA_004026965.1 Petromus typicus
GACAAAATAGGGACTGGGGTCCCGGGCGGAAGACCCCTGTGCTTGAGGCTTGAGGCTCCCCAGGCCTAGAGCCTGAGTTGAGTATGCTTCGCCAGGAGGCGCGCAGTTAGCCCAGCAGTATGTAAAAACAAGCCGCTTTCTCCCTTCTAAACTATTCTGTTTTTCCCTGTGAACTGTTCTGTGCTTTCTCACCAAGCAATAACATAAACAAAAAACACCTTATTAGACATAATAGTTTCAGCTAAAATAAAAATAACATGGCCACCTGACAAAAATACATCAACAAGTACAAAAAAAATAAATTAATGCTCACATAAAATCTATAAAAACAAGATTAAAAAAATAACAAAGATCCACTTCCTTAAAAAAGTTATATACAAAACACACTGATCTACAAAGATTTTTGTGGTCGTAAAAAAATCATCACTGTCTCACACGACCTTACACAATGTCAAAATGAATGATCACTACTCTGTTTCTGTTCTTGTTTTTTCCTTAAACTTTTGTTAACCTATAACAATCACCCTTATTTTACAAAGCCAAAAAATCATATATAAAAAAAACACAAAAAGCCTAATAAATTTACAACAACATCACAACCTCTCTTGTGTTCGTGTGTTGTCTGTCCATTCCAACTCCGTTCATTCCTGTCTTCAACGATCCCAGGCCCTACACCACAAACAGTCGCCAACACCTGGGTTCATCCCCAGTAACCACATAACAATACTGGGTATGGAGATTCACCCCAGCAGCAATCAGTACCACATTCCACAGTGCTGGGCGTGGTGGCTCACCCCTGTAATCCCAGCACTTGGGAGGCAGAGGCAGGAGGATTGCTGTGATGTGAGTTGGAGGCTGAGCTCAGGGCCAGCCTGAACCACAAAGCAAGACCCTGTCTCAAAAAACCTTTAAAAAAAAAACAACTGAGGAGACCACTGACTTATACTTTCCCCCCACCTCTTCTTTCCCCTAAGAAAGTTCCAACCCCTTTCTCTCTTACTCAGGTATTTCTCTGTTCTAAGGCCTACTACCCAAAGGCAGAGATAGGGAAAATAAAGATCCTTGAGCCTGTCCTGGAAAATTCCAAAGCAGGACACAGGAGTGGCAAGTCTTTCTGTGTGAACCAGAGTAACACTTCTTCTAGAACTCCCTGAATATTCATGCATATGGACTACATCTCATATATCCAAGTATAACAGAGTGAATTATGGGAAAGGACATATGCAATAAACACTGGAGACATGACTCAGCACGCTGTCAGCCATGTGTCAATCATGCTCTAGAAGACCCAATGAGAAGTGCCTGAGGTCCACTGCAACATTTTAAACCCTTAAACCCAATGCCCTCAGCACTCACCCCATTTTGCTTGCCACCAGCACCAGCCCACTCACTTTGAGTGTGCTGTCATCTAAACTGTGCTGCTCTTTCCTTACTTTCATGTGCACATAGAATTCCTTATTCATCATGCATAAGAGCCTAGGAACCCAGCCTGGATCCCACCACCCACAGTAACAGTTTGATTTCTTTACTTCCATTTTAGATGCCCTTGTATTTCATTTTCTTGGGAAAATGCTCTGGCTAGAACCTCTAGTTCAATGTTGAAGGTAAGAGGCAGGAATAGATGATATATCTTATTCTTAATCTTTGACGTATTCAATCTTTTTCAATTAAGTATGATTTCAATTTTTTTTATAATATCATATATCCAATGTTGATAGTTTTTCCAAAGCTATATTCAATTTATTTTAGTTCATAATCCTTATTTCTGTAATGTCAATAATGGTATCCTCTCACTTATTTTAAAGCTTTAACTTTAGTCTTCTTTTTTGATCAATCTAGCTAACATCTATCAATTATATTGGTTTTTTGTTTTTTCATTCAGCCAACTGTTGCTTTTGTTGTTTTCTATTGTTTTTCTTTTCTTTCCTCCATTAATTTCTGCTTTAATGCTTTATTTTTTTGTTGCTCTTCTCTGGGGTCTTACTGTGGTTAATGACTTGAGAGACTTCTTATTTTTTAATATAAGTATCTGAAGTGACAGACAGTCCCTTGAGGACTGCTTTGGCTGTATTACTTAATTTTGTTGTGATATATCTTCATTTTGTTCTGACAATATTTTTTAGTTTTTTAAATAATTTTTTTGCCTATTGGTTATTTAGGAAGTAAACTGTTTAATTTCCTCATATTTTTGAGTCCTCCAAGTTTCTTCCTTTTTTTGACTTCAAATTTCACTCCCTTGTGGTCAGATAGCATACTTTGTATTATTCTGTTCTTTTACATAGTTTTTACTTAGTGGCCCCTTGTCTGTTCCGTCCTAAAGAATGTTCCATCTGTATTTGAAAAGAATGTATCTAAGGTGTACTGTTCTACAGATGCTTGTTAGTCGACTTTCTTTTTCCCTGTTAATCTACTGGAGACTATTGATATCACCCTTTTGAGATTTCCCTGGTAAATAAACCATTATCTCATTAGAGATGGGCCATCTTCTTTCGCTAAGGCTAAGCCTAAGACTAAGACCAAAGAAAAGACTAGGACTATAGGCTGCTGGTCAAGATTAATGATGTTATCTAAATGCCCTTGCTAATTTGGATTATTAGCCAAATGGCTGCAGTTATAGTCTCACTGGTTGATTATATGTTTGGCCCACCTTGTACCCACATGGTGATTTTGTTCCATAGAAATTTCTCAGAGAAGTGGGCTCACTGGCCACCTATTCAGGATCCTCCTATCTCTCAGGAGCTATTCCTCTTTCAAATTAATTTTCCTACTTCTGCTGTTCCTTAGAATTCATTCTTTGACTTTGGGGAACATGAACTTAGTATATCTGACATCTAGCAGGTTAGGAATAACATATTTTTCTCCTATACTGTTTTAAGGAGAAAAAAAATAATCTTCCCACCTGTGGGCTGTTCATTCCTGTCAGTGTCAGTATAAAACTCTCACTGAGAAAAACACTGGTAGACTTGAAGAGGGGCCTGGTCTAGGATGCAGCCACCAAGCACATCTGAGCTCATTCCTGAAACTCCCTGCGGGGTTCTACAAGCTGGGAATCCTTTTGCTGTTACTTTAACTACAGAATCATTTCTCCTTACTTCTGATGGATTACTTTGTAACAAAAGAATGAATGGAAATTCAGGTTAGCAATGTGCCCTCCTTCACATCATAATACAAAAAACAAAACAAAACAAAACAAAACATTCCCAAGCTACTGCCTTCAGAGTCTGGGCTCAGGCGGAGGGTGTGGCCTCCACAGGTAAGACGGGAAAGCAAGAATAAGCTGTAACTAAGAAGGAGCCAGGGGTCACCAAGCTATTGTTCTTGGTTTCACTTCAAATAGAATTTTCCCTTTTTGGTAATTAGAACATTTAAAACATTTAAAAAGTCAAATGAAAATCTCAAGGGCTCAATGATCTTTACATTACTAAAGAGTTCAGGAAGAAGGAAGGCCCTCTTTTGATGAGTTTCAGAGTGATAATGAAAAGTATTTCCCAAGGGGAGAAATCTGGTGGACTGTGAAGCTGGTATCTAAGATTCTGCTTGTGTTCTGCAATAATCAATGGGAGGCATATGTGAATAATGGAAAGGAGGACTCTGAACAGTCTTTCGTTTCCTCCATCTCGATTCATTTCCTGACTTATATTGGGGAGGATGAAGGGTAGAACAATGGGACATAAAAAGAATTAAGATGTGCGATGTGCATGCGTCCACTCCCTCTGATGCATGCAATCATTACTGCAAACATGCTCTCATAAAAATAAAAATTAAAATATAAAGAAGGAAAGCCTCCAAAGCTTTACCATTTAAACACAGGTGAAGTCCTAAACTTTCGATAATGCAGAAAACAGTTCCAGTGGCCCAGTGATACAGATTTCTCCTCACTGTTCACATACCATCAACAAGGGGGCCGATAGTATCAATGGTACTATTCACAATTACATTTATTAACTTTAATTTTAGGAGAAAGGAGGAGAAGAAAACTCTTAAGTTTCAGCACAGCAAGGAATGGATTAAGTAATGGCATCTTTTCAAATCACAGCTATAGCTAAAAGATCCACAAGTCTCAGGCTTCATTCTTAAGCCATGATGTCGGAACCTCCAGCAGCACACACACGGATGCCTGCGCACGCACACTGTGTTTTAATAAGAAAATGTGGTATTCCATTCAATTTTAACCCCAAACACGGCCAGTCTGCTTAAGATAATTGAGCAAAGAGGACAAATTTGAAAACCAAATACACTTCCTCGCAGATGACTATTCAATTCAATTGCCAGTAAGCTGTTGAGTGTTCTTTCCTGAATCACCCTAATTCAATGTACAGTACAGCATGTACTGCCCGGGAAGAGGTTCAAATCATAAATACTATAGGGAAATATCTAATAACTTGGAATGGCTTCTCAAGTGGCTAATAAGCTCTCAAAGAGAACAAAAATGTTAGGTCTGCTCAAGCACGAGCTCTGTGTACCACATGAGGCCCGCTGCACTGGCAGCCCCTGCCTCCCGCTCCAGGACAAGCCAGGTCGGGTGCTCTTTGGATACTGATGACAGGGGCCTCTTCCCTGCAGACTGTGGTCAGCAAGGTGAAGGCTGCTGGCTTCAGTCATAACAGCTGAGCCGATCTGTGATTTCTGCCTCTCCTGCCAACGTCGGGGCCAGGTCTGCCGACTGTTTGTGTTGGTGTGTAAGATGCTGGAGGGACGCCATCTTCCTTGCGTGTCAGATTGCACATTCCATATGGTTACGGCAGGGTTTGGGAGAGGCATCCACAGAGCTAGGCACAGGATTAAAATGAAGAGGTGCTAATGGTGTGTAGTGGGGACGGCGGAGGAAGCTGTCGGGAACACAGTGGAAAAAAGAGGGTTGAAGAAAATTAAAGAGAGATCAGGAGAAATAAAGGAAAATACAAGGGGAAAAGACAACTACCTCTGCTGTTTCAAAGGTCAAAGAGTAACAACAATATAGAGAGGCTCTTCCTTTTTGCCAGGTTCAACAGTGGGCTGCATTTTGGCTTTTTACACAAACTTCACACCCTCAGGTTCCCGGCTCAGCTCTCCCATCGTGCCCGCCCCTTCGAAGCGGACATTTGCATTTCTCCAAGTCCCGCCCACCGCATGCGAGGCAGCTTTGCTTATGTGTGAAAGTCTCCTTCCATTTTACTCTTTTCTTCCTTCCATTTTTCTACCACTCATTTTTAACAGACCAACTTCTTCACTTCTCTTTACAGTTCTTACTAGCTTCCGTCCATCCATGTAATGCCAGGTTCCAGTAAAAGCTCATGACAAGAACTTGGTGGCTCACAACTCAAATGTTCTTGCTCAAATGTGTATGTAGGTTATACACACATGGAAGGGCTGGACACTATATATATGTTCTGTGTATGTATATATTTAAATGTGTGTACATACATTTGTGTGTATGAGTTTATCTTGTTAGGACCTGGAAGACTTTTCAAGTCTATTATCACATTTCTTGAACCAAATAATAAATACTCTGATGAGTTGGGGTAATTTTACGTGATCACTTAGGTAGCACTAAAGACCAGAAACCAGATGATTCAAAATTAACATACAAAATTATCCTAGAGCAGACATTAGACACTTCATTTCTAGACTGTAAGGTGAATTCTAGGTGCTGCCTTGGCTTTTATCAGTTTCATCTTCTCCTCTAATCATGGAAACTCTCTAAATGTCTGCTGCTGGTTTTATGGCCAGGAAGAGGCTAGAAGGGGTGGGATAGAAAGGAGAGTGGTACGCGGGGAGCTCATGCTTCTCAAGTTGTAGGGGTGCACAGGCCATGTGCGCCTTTCTCAGCTATGACTGTCTCGGCTCCTAAAACTGCACCTGGTATAACAGGAAGTGCTCAGAGTGGATGGATTTCTTGTGCTCTCAGTGCTACAGGCTGGGTTGGAGACAGGAACTAAACTCCAGGCAATGAAAGGAAATTCAGTATAACAACAGGTTCTTCTTTGCATAAGAATATGACACACACCTGGAGCTTCTTCTTGCCTTGCAGGTTCACGCCATCGTGTGGCCCCACACCCCAGGGCAAAGCGGCAGTGAACAGTAAGGTAGTTGGCAAACTATTGTTCACAGACTAAGTTCAGCCAAGTGTTGTTTTTTATGCAAGCAACCCAGGAGCTAAGATTTTTTTTTTTTAAACATTTTTAGAGGGTTATAACAAAATAAACATAAAATGTGTCAGAAACCATATGTGGCCTGGAAGGGCAACAATATTTATTATTTACTTATCTACAGATCTCTACAAATAAAGTTTTCTTGCTCTTGTTCTATGGATATGTCGGGAGTGTGCTCCTGAATTTGCTGTTAGTCTAGAATGTGCGTGGTGGGAACGTGCTGTGGACTGCGTGTGTCAGGCAGCATGACTGGGAGCACGCGGGAGCTCCCACAGTGCTCACCTCTGAGCTTCTCTGTCATAACCTCAGAGCAAACAAAGCCCCAGTTCATCTGCACAGTTTACACTCCCGCTTCTTCATGGCGATTGGTTTTGCAGGCGTTTCCTACATGATTTTCTGATTAAAGTTTTTCTCTTTTTTAAAAGACAAGGTCTCACTATGTAGTTCAGGCTGACAGTGAATTCACTGTGAAGCACAGGCTGCGCTCAAACTTGCAGTGATCCTCCTGCCTCAGCCTCCCAACTGCTAGGATTCTAGGCATGTACCACTATCCCCAGCATTTTCTGGTTAAGGTTTTCCTGTGCGACCTAGAAAGTCTATGGAAGGCAGAACCCTAAACTTGCTGCACCAGCCCAATGGTGTCACAATCAGCAGGATCTGTTAGAGCACTCAAGACTGACCTGGAATCTGAACAGGATGACCTCCCTGGCAGCCTGATTTCAATTACACTTAGAATACTTGATAACTCAAGTCTCTCACTGCAGACAATTTTTTTCCAAGTTTTTGATTGTCTTTTCTTCTATCTTCAGGTTCATTAATTTTCTTGTGTCATTTCTAATCTACTGTTAGATACACAGAGTGAGTTTTTGTATTTTCTAATCCTATAATTTCATATTTTAGTGCATCTTTTTTACTGGATGAAATTTCTCATGTGTATAGCCCTATGTGTTTGAGAACAGTTACAATGGCTGCTAGGAACTCTTTGTCTAGTAATTCCAAAATATGTGTCTTCTTGAAGGCAGTTTCCATAAATTGCTTTCTCTCCAGGATGGGTCTGTTTCTTTGTATGACTACTAGTTTCCAATTGTGTCCTAAACATTTTCACTATTGAACATATATAGTTTGAATTTTCTAACTGTCATATGCAAATAGTAATAAGAAACAAATGAATTTAATTTTAATAATGTATTTTAGGGCTGAGCTATAAACCCAGTGGTAGCCCACTTTCCTGGCACGTGTGAAACCCTAGGTTTGATTCTTAGCACCACACACATGCTTAAAAATTTGACCCAATGTACCCAAAACATAATTATTTTGAATAATTATAATCCATGTAGTCACATTCAAAATTGTTATTTTATAATAATATTTTCTAAATTACCTAATCAAAACTTTATTAACAACCTCTTTTCATTCAGATTTTTGCAGTCTTTTTTTTTTTTCCACATTTGCAGCACATCTGGATTTGAACTAATGACTGGCTACCATACGAAGCAGTACAGTGCTAGAATATCATTGCTTAGAATACAGAACTTTTCTTTCAGCAGGCAGCAAAACTGGATGGAGTAACACTCCAGTCTCTGTTCAGTCCTTTGCCTTGGGAGTCTGTAAGGAGTCCACCCCGCCGTATCTCTTTCTGAGACAAATATAGTATACACAGAAGATATGGTACATGCAGAATTTGGGGCTGCTCCTCTGTAGCTATCTCTGTTGTGACTTTTTCTTCCTTGATATCCAGCTGCTACATAGATCCTGCATGTTCTTCCCTGACAGGCCAACTAGGCAAGTATTTACCAGAATATATCAGAGTTCATTCACCTCTCATTCAGTCAACAAGGCATCAATATAGGAAATTTACTCAGTGCCATTCTATTCTCCTATTCATCTTCTTCTCTAGTTTCTGGCTGTGCGTGTGTGTGTGCATGTGTGTGTATCTCTCTCTCTCTGTTTTTTTCCTGGTCATGGGGATTGAACTTAGGTTCTTCACACTGAATTACAAATTATATCCCTATACCTTTTTATCTTTTTTTGTGACAGGGTTTCACAAATCATTGAATTGCCCACGCTGGTCTCAAACTTGCAATCTATCTGCCTCAGCCTCTCAGAGTGCTAGGATCGCAGGTATATGCTACCCTGGTAGGCTCCTGCCCAGCTCTCCAACAGTCACTTCTTATCTCTTCTCCAGAGCTTTCATTGTTATCTCCAGGAGTGCTGGTCCCACACAAGCTACTCCATCACGACAGGATGTGAAACCCTTACAGCTCTTAGGCCTCATTCCTAGGAGCTGTGTGAGGTGCCATGGCCTCCAGCAAGTGGGGAGGGACTGAGGGACCAGCCTCACAGTGCATGTGGCTGAAGTCAGCCACAACACTCTCATATCTCTTTATATTTCACTGACCAGAATTTTAGAAAGCTATGGCTAGTGAAATAGTTTGAAAATATAACTGATTAGAAAAACTCATTCTTGAATGTCTCACTAAGACCTAATTTCTTGCTCTGCCATTCCACTGAGCCCAGGTGACTTCTCTCCCGGGGCCTTTAACCTACTCTCTATGCACTGATGAGGGCCTGGCCACCACTGGCTTCAGGAGGAGACAGTGGCCTGTCTGGCTGCTGAGTCCTCCTTCCCTGGCCCTCGGCGTGTGGCTGCTGACTGGCTGGCTGATGGAGGGGCGGCTGCTCTTTCCCCAGTGAGCTCTTCCTCATGGCCTTCAGTGTTAAGGCCCCTTTCATTCTCACCCTTCAGGAACTCCCTAAGATCCATGTGAGTCTCGCGTTCTTGCTCCCCCGAACTCACGTTAAGACTTCAATAAAGCACAGAGGGTTGATGCAAAGGCCAGACACTTTGTGAAACTCCTGCAACAGGTGCGTGGCCCACGCTGAGCTTACAGAACCTAAGCACCGCCATAGTAAAAGCCCAGCCTAAAGGTGACGCACAGAATCTCAAAACAGCAAATGGAGGCCGAGGGGCGACATCACAAATGTGACACAGGCATGGTACTGTACACTGGCCCACTCGCGGGGCCGGCGCGATGGAGGCGGGATGGATGAACACCTTCCACCAGATCACCTGGCTGGGAAGCCGAGTTCACTGCAGAGCGGCTCAGACGCATCCGAAACAACAAACACTGAGCTGCTCTCCTCGATGAGAACTTCAGTTCCCGGCCCGATCTGCACCAATATTATCACACGGGCACATTCGCCTAGGACCCCTCCGATTCTAACACCATTTCCTTCTGCCATGGGTTAGCGGTGGGACAGGTATTAGCCAAAAGTGCTCAGTAATAGCTACTTTTTCTCTGTGACATGTTATTCAATGTCACCTACAGCCCAAACTCCAGGGAAGATGGTGTATTTCCATCAGAATTCTGGCTTAGGATGTAGCAATTTCATAGTCATGTGCTACATAAAGGTGTTTTGGTCACTGACAATTACATATACAACAGTGGTCCCTTAAAATCATAATGGAGGTGAAAAGTCTCTGTCATCCAGCGACACTGTAGCCACTCTAGTGTCACAGTGCAGCACAGTCGTGTGTGTGGTGTAGGTGTGAACAATCCTACTGTGTGATCAGCTGTGTAACAGTGCAGCAGTACAATTACATATAGTACGTAGGGCCTGATAATGATGATAAATGGCTGTGCTGCTGGTTTATAGATTTTCTGTACCGTATTTGTTATTGGTACTTGGGAGCATGCTCTTTGTACTTATAAAGGAACTGGTTTCCGGCATAGCAGCAGCCCTGGTACACCAGCAGCAGCCTCACACACCTCCTGTCTACCGCATCATTTGACCGGATAATTTTCTCTTGTGCTTGATTTAACCTCAGGTTGTATGGCTCGTCATGACTCAGGAGCAATAGGCTACACTGTACAAGTACAGAGGATGATAATAATGTAGTGAATGATTAAATTTAAAAGGTACTACAGTGAAAGGCACATCATCATTAATTCCCCTCAAAATCCTCCCTTCTCTTGCTGCTGGCCGCAGCAGCTGAAAGCCCTCTTTTGGGAGTGCCTTTATGAGTTTTGTTCAAATAGCTAATGAATGCTGCTGCCGAGGGCCATTCAGTGGAAGGGCTGGCTTGTAAAAACAGGGCAGTATGTCCACATTCTTGGTGGCATCTTCTGGCTCTTCCCCACAGTCAAAACACCTTGAAAGGTAGATGTTTTTAGTTGATTCCAGGTCCTGAGGTATCAACTAAAGACACTCCAGAAAATTATCCAGAAATGCTATATAAGGTGGCAAGAACAATGGCACAAGTATCTCTGAAGGGACAGGGAGTATTCTGAGGGGGAATTAAGGGTAACGTGGCTTTTACTGTAATCTATTTTTAAATTTAAACATTCACTGTGCCTCTTGTTCATGTCACATTAGAGGCCGGACCGTCTAGGTTTGTACAATTACACACTGACATCTGCATCATGATGAAATTACCTAACACTGCGCCTCGACACAATGTGTCCCTCTCATAAAATAACCTACCTACGCTAAGTGAGGAGCAATCTCTCAGCAACAGTAACGGAATATGCAGAGCGCAGTGCTGTGGTGTTGACTGGGTACCACTACCCCAACGCATGGCACCACTGGCCAGCCCTGGTGGGTCTAAGATATAGAACGCAGCTGCTTACCGTGACTGGCATGGGTGTGAGTTGCACCGTCGGACCTGGGGCTCAGGGCGGCTCGTTGGAGGACAGTCACTGTCATTCACCAGCGTGGTGGTTTTGTTAACAATCCGTGTGCAAGACACAATGGTTCTGCGTTCCCCTGGAAACCGAGCACAGGGAGCTGAGTCTGAGCCTCACACACCTGCAACACCACTCCTCATGCTTATGGAGGCGTGCACAGGAGCGACCACTCAGTGTGCCACAGAGGGGACTGTGTGTGACATGAGGGGACAGCATGGGGCAGCGGAGACTCTGCAAGATGAGAAAGCAGCAGTACCTCAGGCCAGCTGTGTCCTTGGACAGTGTGGTATTCACTGGGGCTGAAACTCTGACTCGGGTCTTTCCTTTCCACCAATGGCTACCAACCCTTTGGGCTGTTCATTAGATGTTTACAGTCTTCGGAGACCAGGGCTCAATTAAATACCTGCACCTCTGGCTCACCATAGGGTCTGACGACCTCTGATGGAATCCCTGCTTGCTAGGGAGAAGTAAGGAATAGGGCAGCTGGCATGTAGGCACAGACCTGCGCCCCCTGGCAGGCTCCAGGGCTGCTCCGAATCTGTCCACTTAGCCAAAACAGTGCCAAGAGCCCTAGGCAGCAGTGTGAGCCTGTTATCTTGTGGGAAAATCCCTTTCCATGGCTCCCCGAAGTACCCTGGACACTGTGTGGCCATGTGGCTATGACTGTCAGAGAGACTGAGTAACACACTTAGGAGGTGGCCTCTGGGGCTGGACTTGGGGTGAAGTCTTGGCTCTGGCCCTAAGAGTGTAACAGTGACCACACTATCAATAGCTCATTGCCATGCTTCTGAGCCTCAGTTTCTTCAAGCAGGATGATTTGCTGAACCCCCTTCCTGTGTCACAGAATGTTTTGATATTGTTAAAGTTAATTAATACATACAAGGTGCCTACACAGAACATGGAACCACCACCATACCACAGTGACAGGCCATACCAGGCCTCCCAGTCAGACAGGGCCTGCTGATTGGTCCAGTCTGCAGCATGGTGCCCAAGAGCACTGTCTGGTTGCAGTCACAGGCATGAGTGTTGGCTGCTGCACTTGGACGTTGGAAAATAATGGGCACAGAGGGGAAGCTGATGGCCTGGGGCAGTGATGTTGAACTTTTCAGAGCTTTCAATGATCATTAACAGCGCCTGCTGCATCATGTGTGCCACAAGTTTGTCACTACCAGCCTAGGGTAAAGGGAGTGTGTCGGAAAGAGGTACAGAGTAGGAAGATAATGGGGCTAACAGTGGACCTACAAACTGTCACTGTCTGCTGGAACAGAAGGCCAAGAACAAAGATTGAGGGCAGTTAGCCACAGTGCATGGGAAGGAATTCACAGTTGACCTTGGCATGTATGAAGGGCTCAATCATGCCATGTGAAGAAGCATGAGTCATGTAAATGGGCAACAATTCTCTGTATATTAGATGTCTGACCAGTGTCATCTCAGCTGTCAAGAGCTGATTAGGCCTGGAGATAGCTGGTGCTGTGCCTGGACTCAATCCTGCAATGCCAGTCTTGGTGCTCAAAATCCTGGTCAACCTTTCATCCTAAAGCTATGCCCACCAAACTACATGGTCCCAAGGGACTGCTGGCTGAGAGCTGAGAATGATTTCTACTGCTTTTTGCCAAAAGGGCAGTAATTAATGCCTTTGGTAGTTCTGATTTTTCTTTTTGAGACAGGATCTCATGATGTAGATCAGGCCAATCTTAAACTCACTATGTTGTAGCCCAGGCTTGTCTCCTGCCTCAGCCTCCCAAGCGCTATGATTATAGGTGCGTACCGCCATGCTCAACCTTGGCTCGTTCTGATTCTTACACAGTCACTTCAGTTCATCCTGGAATTTCCAGGGTATTATACAAGGGACCAACCTATCTTTGAGAGGTGAGGAGTCCAGCTCCTCAGTCAGAATTATCTTTGAGGATAATTCATTTGCTGAGGTTGGGGGAGTTAGGGAGTCAGGAATCATGCACGGAAGTCCCTGCCTGTGTATTCTGCAGTGAGATTCCATAGAAGGTGGCCAAGTTCTTGTGGAAATATGTTATATATCCCTGACCCAACTCTGCATATGGCCAGAGGGCCTGCGGTCCCCGTGTCTCCCTCAGCAAATCCACATACCCACCGCTCACCTCCTCCACACTGCACGCTACACCCTTCCCAGCCACTGTGGGTCCAGAGGAACAAGGCGTCCTGCGGCTTTGCGGGTTCACTTTGATTTTCAGCCGTGGAGTTCACAGGAATGGTATATTCATAATGAATCCCATAATTCTGGTCATGAAATAACAGTACCTGGACCAGTGGAAAAGTTAGTTAGAAGGGCCATCATGGACGGATCAAAAACCACACAGTTGCTGTCTGTGCAAACCAGTCATATTGTGACTGTTTTTCTAGAGGAATCAGCTCTCGCCTGGGGTTCAGTAAGGATCGTTCTAGGGGTGCTCCTTTATCTCAGTTGTGGAGTCCTCGGGTGTGTAGCCAAAGGTCATGAAGGATGAATGCACACCCCCACAAGGGAGTTCTCCTCTATTCCACCTCAGAGAGGATCAGTTCAAATGGGGAGTTTGGGGTAAGGAAAGTGTGTGGGCTCCATGGGGAACAGTGCACCTTCCCACATACCCACGGAGCTGCACTTGCACACAAGACAGACACAAACACACCGCTTCGGCCCAGACAGATATCTGACAAGTAGAGTTACTTGGCTCCTTTGACACCAAGCACAACTCTCACACCCCAAACCTGTCACTGTCAGCTGCTGCAGTCAAGCCCTGAACAGCAAACTGTAACTGCTGCAGGGACTTTGCAGGACATTTGTTTGGGAGTCTAAGGAAGTAGGGACCTTCCCACAGTCACAAGCCAGCCCTTACAGCTGAGTAGGGCGCAGGTTTGGAGAGGGTTCTGTATATCTGTCTTATGGGAGCCGTCAGGCAGCAGAATCCAGGGGGATTCTGTCGGGCCTTGCGAGCCCACCAGGTGCCCTGCTGGTTTTAGTTCCCCAGTGTGGTGCATAGCAGGCCCTTCCACAGGAGATCCAAGTGGGCTGCAGTGGGTGATGTTTGTTCAGGCTAAGCTGAGGCCAGTGAGTGGGCCAAGCAGCCGGAGGCTGGGAGGGGGCAGCACACGCCAGCCAGGTCAAAAGTGCACCAGACGACAGCAGCCAACCATCCCACTCTCTCTGCGAGGCCTGCAATGCAGAGTTGTGTAGTGCACAGCACAAGTGCGAGCAACAAACCCAAATGCATAAATATCTCCCTAGACAAACAGACTCGCACGAATGCATTTGACAAAATGCCTCCAGTTTTAAAAAATTATTCTTAAGGAGATCTTTAATATCTCAGTGTGAGAATAAGATGGTGGATGGAGAATCATATGAAACCAATTTTATGCAATTTTGTAGCCACATATAATTTGTGTGCATGTTTGTAATTGGATTCAAATGCAGGTTCCCTCTCTGTGCTCCTCCTTTGGCAAACAACATGGAAACTCGGGGACGGCTTTGCATACAGAAGCAAAGGGGCACTCTTAGTTTCTAGGTTCAAAAATGTGAAGGGACAATCCTGTTTCAAGAGAGAAAAAGGATTAATATTAAACAGGGGCCAACATATGAGCCATGCAAGACTTTGCTTATCACACTCTGAGTGGCTCCAGGCTGTGCACTTGCCTTACCAGGCTGGACACCTGGGAACCCCAAATGAAGGGTGCAATTAATACACGAAGGGAAACATAGTCACCGGGGTGCTTTCTAGAAGAGGAAAACTCACGTGGCAGACTGTGACATTTCTGTACAGATTTTACCGTGTCTTCTGCCTCCCATCTTTGCCCTTCTAACTATCTGCTTTTAGCCCAGAGGAGCAAGACTGGGTCTAATAACTTTGACCGGGAAATAATTTCATTCTAGAAAATGACTTTGGCATAGGTTCTCGGTTCCCAGAAATCTACCTGCAGGAGTTAATTACACTGGATTTGGTAAGCTTAGTACGACATTGGTGGATTTCTATGAAAGCTGGTGGCTATTGTCTCACCAGAAACTGTACTGGACTCAATGCCATCCTGGGGCAGCATTTGCACTAGGTGCTGGTGCCTGGGCAGGGGCAGGACTCCAGGAGACTCTGGGCTACAGTCCGGAAATCTGCAGGGATCACCTAACCGTGCACAGCTCTTGGCTGCCAGAGATTACAAATTAATGGGGCCAAAGAACTTGCAAGTGGAGAGTGGCAGGAAGGGAGAATAAACTATGCTTTGATGACAGGCCCACGAGAGACCACAACTCTTGTTCTTTGGAAGGAGACAGGAAATCAGTAATTATCAATAACTAAAAGCTATCAGAAGTCAGCCATGGGGACTCTTATAGCCCGAGAGACAGTGTGATGACTTGGCCCGGAGCTCTTTCTTATGCTTAAAGCCTGGACAGCTAATGGTTGCCCTGGAAACCCTGGCCGGGCTCACAACATAATTTTCTGGAGAACCAGGAAGTAAATCCACCCACAGAACCCAATTCTCCTGCCCGGTTCCCACATGCTTCTCACAAGCCGGGTCTGACACGTCTTTGCGGTGCTAGACTCCAAACTGACAATCTTTTACCAAAAGATAACTTTTTACTCTGGGATAGAATGATGCATTGCAGCAGCTGATATAAATACAGAATATGAGTGGAGCTGTCTGCTCAGCTCTGCTTGGGAGCCACTGGTGTGGCTGGGCACTTCGTCCTTGGAGGCAGCTGCTACTGAAGAAGACAGGAGTTCTTCAAGTGCAGAGCTAGGGGAGGCTTCGAGAGAATTCTAAAGCACTGAGCTGGAAGGGTTATGTATGAAAAACAGGGGGGATAGTGCGAGCCCCGGGTGCTCAAGTGGATCCCGGGGCACAGTGTGTGTCCGTGGCTGGGTTCCCCAGAAGAAGCACTCCAAGTGCACACGCCCAGAAAATTACCATCAGATGCAGAGGCATTTTAGTTGGTCCCTTGGCGGAAATCTTCTCCCACAATCCCCTTCTCACGTAGCGGACAGTGGTGCCTGCGATCTGGAACTCCCCGGGGAGTTCTATCTTCCAGTCACTGTTGATGGATCTCTTACTGGAGTCTTTGAGAGCTGGCAAGGAAAAGGGACATGGAGAGGTCAGAGGGTGAGGACGGGCCGGCCTGGCGATACCGGGAATCTGGGCACTCGAATGGGCCAGAGCTTGTCCCTCTAGGAGGACAGGAGAGAGGCTGCAGCAGGAGCTCACCCGGAGCGAAGAGCTCTGTGCTCACAGGAGACAGCTCCTGTGAGCGCGGGTAGCACCTTCAAACACGGCTGTTCACATCAAAACTGACTCAGCCTGCGCCGGCGTGGGGAAAGGCAGGAAAGGGCGGAGTCAGCCTCGGCCCAATCCCATCGCGCTCAACTTGCCCAAGTAGGAGTTTTCTGCCCAATAAATCAACTATTGTCTAAAGCTATAAAACAAGTCTCATAGTGTCAGCAGAAGTCTTCAATTCATTGAATAATATTTAAAATATGGCCAACGTGTATTAACTGCACACTTCATTGGGATTCTGTGTGATATCCTCATCTCTTGGGGTCTGGTTTAGCTCACTAATTTAATGTCCTCCAGTTTCATCTATTTTGCTCCAAGTGACAAGCCAAAAAAAGGGCAATCTGAATACACACTTCTCAAAAGAAGAAATACGCATATCCAATAAATATATGAAATAATGCTAAGCATCATTAGCCACCAGGGAAATGCAAATCAAAAGTATAAATGAGAACCATTTCACCCCAGTAAGAGTGGTCATTATCAAAGAAACTAAAAATGACAAATGCTGGCAGTGATGTGTGTTATATACTGCTGGTGGTACTTCAGATCCATTCCGTCACCATGAGGAGCAGGATCGAGGCTCCTCAAAGGTCTGAAGCAGATCATAAGATCCAGCCACTTGGCCTCTGGGTGTGTATCCAAAGGACATGACGTCAACAGACCAATGAGAAACCTGCGTGTTCGCATTTACTGGGCAGGCTTCACAGCAGCGAGGCCATGGAACCAGCCTCCATAGCAATCAAGCCTTACAACTGTCTCTCAGCCCCACAGTGTGGAGATAGCACCGCACCGTCTCAAGGCAGATGTTCTAGTAACTCTCCCTTGCTGTGTTTCTCAGCAGCAGAACACGGGCAGAGTTAAGAATGGGTGGCCAGCAGCTCCAGGAGGAGGTGTGAGGGCTGCTTCCATCCCTTCTGACTTCGCAGGGAGGAACAGCAAAATGCAAAATTCCCAAGTTCCCGTGGTCCACAGTGGAAAAAAGTCAGAGCTTACTGCTAAAACCAAGAATTTAGCACCTGAAATTCCCTCAGAAGGGTGAGACTCGGCAGAGTCTGTGTGGACACTGCAAGAGATAAAAATGTTTTTAACTGGCCTATATTCCATTCATCCCTCCAATAAGCTCTTATTTAGACTTAGCTCGGTCAACTACCGGACAAGGACACACACATTATACAAAGACTCACACCACAGATAAGGTTCTAGGGTAAGAGATGATTGCTAAACAAGTCTTTTGGGAACCTGGGTAACCCAAAAGGCTAGAAATAACTTCAAAGAGAAATGGGGGGTGCAGTACAGGTGTGGGATCAAACAGATTGCCTGGGACAGACTGTGAACCCCGGATCCCAGGCCCTGGAAGGTGGGGAGGGATGACCGGAAGTTAGGCATGAAGCACAGTTCTTAGCTGGTGTGTGCCTGTCAGTGTCTGGGGAACCTCCAGGAGTATGGATTAAAAGCTTAGCTCTCACTGCTGCCGGAAGTAAAGTCATTTCTTACATCAAGGTCATTTGTAACACAGAACAAACAGGTTCAATGTGGAATTTGACAACAGCTTGACCTGGGGGGCTGTCACCTTCTGTCCCCATATGTGCAGCAGGGGCTCTTCTGCCTTTTGTGAGCTGCACAAGTAGTGCTTGCGAGGACCCATGAGGCTGTGCTCCAGAGGACCTCTATGCCAGTGTCCTTTTTCTCAGAGGTCCTCTGCATTAGATCAATAGTGGTTCTAGGATTTCCGGCCCTCTCCATTTGCAGTAGGTGAATCTAAGCCAGCTCTGTCTCAGGAATTTTGAGGTCAATTATTTTGCATTAGAAACTGGGATC
This sequence comes from Petromus typicus, assembly GCA_004026965.1. Taxonomy (NCBI): domain Eukaryota; kingdom Metazoa; phylum Chordata; class Mammalia; order Rodentia; family Petromuridae; genus Petromus; species Petromus typicus. The sequence goes on from PVIR01002249.1 coordinate 17,909, forward strand.
CTGAGGCCCTGAATACACTCAACAGAAGTGATCAAGATGATTACAAAGGCTTTGATTTCATAGGCCAATCACAGAGCTCAGAACAAAGGCAATTCCCGTAGCAGCTAGGTTTTATGTGCAACATCTGAAGGGCCCATTTGCTTTGCTGGGGAGACCAGGGGTTGAATGTTTTAAAGGACTATTTTTTAAAAAAAGCACACTTTTGTGCATTTTGCTCAGAAGCCTCTCAATAGTTGCAGACTTTTGCAAGGCATTATGGGAGGTGTGAGGTTCACACTTTCCTCGAGATTATGGCAGAACAAAACCTCCTCCATGACCCTGCATGTTGGGCCAGGTGCTGGACACCTGTGCCTGTCCTGGTCCTTCTCCTCCTCAGTGGACATTTATGTACCACCTTGGACTTTCAGGCACCGAGGAAGATGGTGAGTCATGCCAGGGTGCGGGAGGGCGCTCGGAATGGGAGGCCGCGGCAGCCTGTGAGAGCTGGCGGCAGGCAGATGTGAGCTCAGAGCCTGCCCACAGCCCTCTCTGGCATGAATCTGTGCAGAAACTTGGTGGGCCTCTCTCTGCCCGTCTCCCTCCTGGATTCAATGGAAGACCTGACCCGCAGTCAACCTACTTCTAGTCCTGGCATCTACTCAGCTCCTTTTATTTCCACTCTGAGTCCTGCCAGCTCTGTTCTTAACTATGGACACAAACTGCAGAGGCATTTCCCGTTCCAGGTGGTTTGGCGCAGAGAGCCAGCAGGCGTGGGCTGTAGGTAGGTGGGGTGAAATTCTTCAGAAACTGCTCCCAGCAAATGTGAGAGCAATTCAAAGTCACACTGGGGTGACTTCCAAAGCACCCAGCTCCGAGTGGAAACAAGGCCTGCTGCAACTAAATGGAGAAACATAAGGAGTGTGGACCACCATCAGGCGTGTGCTTGTCTGTGCGCCAAGCCCTGGAATATTACGATTATGACTTTGGAAAAGATAAGAGGACCGAGGCTGGATCCGAGCTCCCACAGAGGAACGGCGCTTCCGAGAGTTTGGCTGTTCAGACACATTTGAACCAATCCCCATGGGATACAGATTTGGACCCTGCAGCAACCTCGGGAAACTTAACATGTATTCTCCAGTGAAAAATCTCCACCAGGTGATCTCTGGCCGTGACAGGACCATGGAGCAATTCTGAGCAGCTCTGTGGCCCGCAGCAAATGCAGATGATGCTGTTTAGTAGATACCAGAGTGCACAGAACTTGAAAATCAGCGTTGTTCTGCTTTTCCATTTGATTTAGGGCTACTGCTCTTCTCCCAACATGTTACTGTCTGAACATGTGTCTGTCCGAGTCATCTCCGATGCCATCAATGACATGCAGGGGCTCCATGAAGTTTGGGCAAAGGACCATCGCTGCATGGGGCCTGGGACCTCCCGGGGGATTTGGGGAAACACGCTCCCCCAGTGCTCACGGCTTATTTTTCTGTTCCAGCATGCTCTTTCCTCCCCAAAGCCACTGGTTCCAGTGGTTTTCACCCCACCCCTCAAATCCACCTGGGAGGTGGCTGCACTTAGTCACACATGACAGCACACTTTGGTCCATGCTGAATACAATGTCCCTAATGGAAGTACAAGTGTAAAACTGACCTGACTACAGAGGAAAATGGTGAACAAAATTTACCAGCTTAATTTAAAAATCAACTATCAGAATATCAACTGTAAATCAGATTATTCTTGTTTTACCCAGAAAACTGTGAGCAGGCTTATCTTCCACCACACGGATCCTCCGAGCTCCGGCGGGAATGATAGCAGCTTCAATATAACCTGTGGCAACAAATGACATACAGGTCAGCCACGTCCCCATCCTGGGTCAGAGACGGGCCTGGCACTCCCTCCGCCCGACCTCCCCATCACACTGGCCCGGGTAGGTTTAGAGACGGCAGCTGGTGCAGCGCTGAAAGTCGGGTTAGTCAACTAACATGGAGTGCTTTCTTCCACGGCCAGAACTCGAGGCCTCATTTCCTGAGAGCGCCACATGCATGTGCTCTGAGTTGAATGACAGCCATGGAATTTGTGTTGAAATTCTAAACTTGGGTACCTGAGTGTGATTTTATTTGGAAACTGCACCACTGCAGAAGAATTTAGTTAAAATGAGGTCATATCGCAATAGCAGGAGCCCTTAACCCAAATGAGGAAAAGATCTTCATAGAGAGCAAATTTAAACACAGACATGAACTCAGGAGAACACCGCGAGAACCTGATGGCAGAGACTGCGGCGCAGCTTTTCCAAGCCAAGAAACACCAAGCATGGCTGACACACCACCGGAAATCAGGACAGAGGCTGGAACAGGTTTTCCCTTGTGGCCTCGGAACGAGCCAGCTCTGCAGACACCGGTATCACCTTCCCAGCCTCCGGAATGGTGAGACAACAGGCTTCTGCGCTTTGTGGTCCTTTGCCACAACATTCCCAGCAAACAAAGTCACCCTGGACTCTGACATGATGGTACTTCCTGGATACATAGGTGTGGAGTTCCCTGTCTCATTCATCTGTAGGAGGCTCCTTCACTCTTTGTTATAGTTTGACTTTTCTCCAAAAATCTATGGAATGGTGAAAGCCAACCAACTTTCCCTATGACAAAACTACTGCCTTAGCCTGCTGGGCACTACTTCCTGTTTCCACTGCATCGTGCTTGCTGCAGCTCTCATAGTATACACTTCTGTCTGCAGTTGTATTTGACAAAAAGAAATAAAATCTGGATACAAACTATGGGGTGGATGAATCATGGAAATATTATGTGAAGATGCCAATCTCAAGGACCACATACTACAGGAACAGGCAAATATATCATTGTTTAGAATCTGAGGAAGAGGAAATAGAGAAATGACTGTCCGTGGATTGAACCTGGGCCCTTATGCTTGCAAGACAGGTGCTGGAACCACTGAGCTAAATTTCCGGCCCCGACACTTTTAATTTTTTCAGGAAGCTACCAAGGAGGAGAATAGCTGGGTTGAACGGAACCTCATATATAACTGAGCGCAGTAATACATGAGTGAAAATGGCCCATCACTCCCAGGTAGGACTTTTAGTATCTTCAGGGCCTGGCTTGCCATAGTTCCTTCTTCCTGCCACAGTGAGTGTGACACTGTGCGAGCGAGTATGTGACAGCCCAGGTTCACGGGTGACCACTATACTCAGAGCCTCCTGTCAACACCACAGTGGTGACAGCAGAAGCAAGAAATAAACCACTGTGTTAGGCCACCAAGACCTGTGGGATTTTGGTACAGTGTTTTGCTTACTTATCTACTGCTACGAAACCAAGCACACATACTCTGATTCTGATCAGAGTATGAATCCACAAATGAATTCTCACCTAAAATACCTTTGTTTTCCTTAGACCTCGTAAAAATTTCCTTTGCATTCATTTTCAGCTGGTTTTTGGGAAGATGAGGACATAAGTATTTGTTCCAGCAGCCATCTTTGACAGAGTTTCCCGAGCTGTGACAGCAAATGCCTTGGCATTGCTACCATAGATTCAACCCCAGATGTTTCAAGTAAATGTTCTGCTAGATGACTGGAGAGACTTCGCAAACATAAACACAGCCCGGCTTGAGGGCAGCAGTTGGCTAACTTTTCTACCCTCATCCATCCTAGCCCTGAGGCAGGATGACTCTGACCAACTGTGTGGTCCTCTATGCGTGATCCCTTCCAAATGCATCTAAATTGGAAACTGCAACAAGGACTTGACAAGCGGCCGGCACACAGCCCCTGCAACACTGTAAAAGCTTTTAATTAAATTCAGTTTTGCTCTAGGATTGCTTCCCTACTTCAAAATTTTGGCAAAAAAAACCAAAAACCAAAACAAAACAAAACAAAACAACAACAACAACTATAAGATAACAATATGGATTTTATGCCACAGATCTCTTAGAGAAATCAATTATTTCTGGGGACTCTAAAGAACTACTGAGTTCCAGGCACAGAAATTACACAAGTGTCATAGACAGAGATAAACAGTTCAGGGTCAAAGTGAATCAATCTCTCTCAGAGGAATTTCCATTTCAACCGCCCGACACACGTGGGATCAAGATCTGCCTGTGGAGCTGCACACTTCCTACAGAGACTGCGGCAGGGCAGAGCCTTCTTCTCATCTGTGACTAACCATGCTGAGTCCACTGACTCCCCGGGCTGCATAGCCTGAAGGCTCAGCCGGAGCTGCTGAGGTCCCGATTTGCTCATTTTCCACATTCCAGGGCAAGGTACATTTGCAGCAGTGCGTGGTCAACACGTTTATTTTTAAGCGTAACTTTGGCACACGTTGGACCACTGAAATGGCATCTGTTTTCTGTCTCCTTACAGGCCTCGGGTGGAGATGTTGAACAGCGCGAAGCTCAGGGCAGGCGCAAGACCCACGCGGGGCTCATCCTTAGGTGACCTCTCAGGGCTGAGCTGGTGTGGGTGCATCTGTTACACTCTCCTTTTTGATGCAGTTCCTCTCTTCTTGACACTCAGGGAACCAGTTAAGAGAGAGTCCCTGACTCTGTTCTCCGAGCAGTGAAACTGCCTCAGACTCACTGTCCCTCAGGCCGTCCTGTCCCAGGGTTCAGAGCTCACACAGGTTGATCTGAAGAGCAATTAGGCAAGTAAAGAGTCCCGTCACCAGGTCCCAAGCACCTTGTCGCCCCTCAGGACAGATGCCCTACAATGGAGACGTTGGACACAACCACAGTGACTCATGTGATACAGAATTTAAAAAGAGAATTCACTCTAAGGATTTATAAGGCAGCTTCTCATTTTAGGCAAAGGGGAAGACTTCACCTTGGAGTCCACCCTAACCTTAAAGTGAGAAGCAGAAGAAATCCAGTAAGTGGGACATGATCTGACTCTACGAGGCAGCCTCAGGTAGAATTCAGTCTTTGTCACTTTTTTATGGAGCGCATGCTATGGTTGCCTTAAGGGATACTTGTTAGGAGGAGCTTTCTGGTGATGATGACTTTTAACCTGCCTTTAACCTATACAATAGTTAATATTATCAGGATATGAATACATTTCCCTGTGAAGTTATTTTAAATTTTCCCCCTTAGATTTGTTTTTAGATGACTGGTGGCCATATTTTTCCTTGTCACATCAGCTGCATTAACTGTATTTGGGAGAAAACCATTGACCTTATATGTAAGTGTAATAAGGTACAGGCAAAATTCTGACTGTGTGTATTGGGATTCTTTGCTCCAGGATGCATAAAACATATGGGAGGAAAAAAAAAACAAAGAATCATTTTATAAATAAATCATAAGATATTCAGAAAGTCCTGTGTGCAAGTTTGTATTTTTCTGTTTTTATAAAAGTTGTTTAGGACAACACAGATGCTCCTGGACTTGTGAATGGGTTAAGTTCTGAAAAACTCCTAAATTGAAAATACTCTGTGTCAAAAATGCACGGAATACACCTCAGCTACTGAACACGATAGCTTAGCGTACAGTCCATGGTGGCTTAGTGTACAGCACACGGCAGAGCACTGCTTGTTTGCTGTCATGAGCTCCTGGATCTGGCAGCTATTGTTTGCTGCTGCTGCACAGTATAGTTAACAGAGAATCAGACTGCATAGTTTGGCCTGGGAAAAGATTAGGCAAAGTTCAAAATAGATTTTCCTACTTGGGTATTATTTATGCATCATCATTAAATTGAAAACTGAGTCAAACCACTGTAAGCTGTGACCATTTCTGTTTTGCTAAAGTTGTCCCTGGATCTGAGTAAAAAGGTAATGGGCCATGTTTTATAGCAGTGTGGATGGATCAGATCGAGGCCATTACTTTCACCTCCAGCATGAAGATCAGGAGGGGCCGACAGGGAAATTCTGACCTGCAGCATGGAATCTGCCCCCAAGAGGTGTCGACCAAGGCTAAATTCCCTGGCATGCCTTTACATTTTCTGTGAAAGTACCAGGTGTGGCTGAAGAAAACAAAAACCCAACCTTGGCATGCTAGGGCATGTTGCTATCCAGCCTTTTGATCCCACGACTCTATCTTTTTTTATATTTAAAATTGATTTTATTCTGCAGTTTTCAAAAATTTTGGCCATCAGTCTTTAACATCAGTTATATATAAGCAGTAAATGGACTTTGTGTTTATCCATAGCTTCATGCACGACTCATTCCCATTGATTCTATTCAGGAAACATTTAGGCGTGTAAGCAAAAAAAGTGCCCCACACCAAGCATGTCACCAAGGGGACCACATGGAATAGCCAAACATCTTACATGAGAAACACTGGGGAACCGGCTTTGCCATCACACATGTGGACACCTTCGTACAAAGATTGTTTTGACTAAGAAAAAGAAACATATTGTAATTGATTTGTTTGCGTATTACATAGAGATACTGTCATTCTTAACTAAGGAAAAAGAGGTGTCATGATGTGTCTGCATCAGACATCCATGAACTTTCTTCTGGGACATCTATACCCCACAGAATTTGGAAACAACAGACTCTGAAGTGCATTACTAAATAAATGTGTCGCATATGAATCTATCTACTTCCTATTGTTTGAGAAGGTTTTCTTCAATAACAAAGCACAGAGAGATTCAGAGCCTATAGGGCATCCTGATTGCTTATGGTGGAGACCTTGGTCCAAGTGGCCATGGGTACTTAGCTACACTGCCATTACCAAGGAACAGCTTGCGATAGACAGAATATTAAATGGCAGTTTAATGATGAGGGAAAAGTAAACGAGGAACTTTTAATTACGGTCAAATAGCTCACCTATTTTCACCCAACCCGTGGCTTGAGCATCTCCTAAGCCATGCACCCCTCTGCCTCCCCGCCCGCCATCAGGAAGGTTGAGTTGCTGCCTTCTAAAGCCAAGGACCTGGTCTCTTTAGAGTTGGAAGGCCACAGCCTGGAGGGTGATAGACACTCTACATTCAGGTCACTACTTCCTCAGATGCCACACTGGATTGTCTCCTGAGTGGAAAATCCAGCCAACAGACTGGCTGGGGCTGTGACATTAATCCTGTGGGTACTCTTGATTCTCAGTTCATAATCTTTGGTAAGAGGACCCAGAGGAGTTCAGGCAGGGGTCAGGACTTCATAAAACTGGGCAAATAGCCTGCATTTGCCTCTGTTTTATCTTTGTGGTTTGGTATTTCTCTTTGATAGTGACCCTGAGGGTGATAAGATATTCCTCCTTCCCCTACTCTTTGGAACTTGGCACAGATGAAAGCTGCCTTCCTGTCAGTACTGACAGGATTATCACATCCCCTCTACTGGGTCGCTCTGATGTCAAATGACCCACGGACTTTTCAGGATTTTTATAGTGAGCTTCCTAAGAATATGCTTTTCTCCTTCAGCTTTCGTGTCCTTCTCTGACCTGGTTCACCAGATGATTTCATTATGGCTTGAGGCTACATTATCTGCCCATAGGCCCAGCCACCCCAGAATCAGGGCTCCAGGACACCTTTCCTGAGCTTCAGCTCCCCTGATTCACACGGACTCAAGGTATCTGCTTGGGAGTCATTAGATCAACTATAACAGACATGTGACACTTGCCTTCCAGTTCTGTGTACCTCGTTGGTAAAATATATCATTTTGAACACGTGTTTGCCAGGGGAATAGATTTGCAGGTGACCCTTGGCTGATACCTCCATACACACACCTTCCAGGTGTCAGGCCCCGATTATGGGTCTGTATTTAACTGCACTCAGATAGGCAGCCAGTAAGGTGTCCACATAAGAATGAGCACCGTGTGCTGATTTCCGTACCAATACGGCTCTCTGCTCACAAGTGCTGATGATAAGGACTTGAACAGCTTTGTGCTTTCAAGTTAACACTGGAAGCTGGCAGTCACTCAGAATGTCAGAATGTTTATGAGAGGAGGAAGCTTATGTATACCTGTGTTTCTCCAAAGCACATTTCCTAAGGCTTTTGGGCCTTAGCAAGGAAATACACTGCTAAGCTCCAAATCAGGGTGGGGATAATAGTCAACCCAAGGAAACTTCCCACAGGATGTGCCCTTCCATGAGGGACCTTCTGTCAAGGTCACACAGGCCTGACCTTACCAGGCAGAAGGCTACATTATCTATGCACAGACAAAGCCCATCACAAGGTGGATGGGGAGAGAGGCCAAGAGAAAGAATGTTACTATGGACAGCTGAAAGATCTGTCTAGGCCAAAAGGCCAGCAAACAGATAAATGCAAAAGTTTAATTCCAAACTGCTGGTAAAACTTCAGAAGACAGAGTCACAAGGCCAACCCAGAAGCTGACACTGTCTCACTAACTTTTTTAAGAAGCATCGCTGACAGATGCCACTGGCTGTCATGAAATGGTGTCTTCCAGAGGGGGGATCCAAGAACCACCTGCCTTATGGACAAATCAGCCTAACACTGTGAAGATGCTGTGAGCAGAAAGGCTAAGAAGTCTCATCAAGTGGACGCGAAGGCACCCTGCTCAGATGCTGCTCAGAAAGGTCTAGCTTGGAACCAGGATCGAGGTCCCAGTTGGCAGGGACATCTGAACCTTCTGGGCCACACAGCTCATGCACACTTTACAGATGCAGGGAATGCTACCCTACATTTCCTAACAGGAAATCTGGAAACAGAGAAAACTTCATCCATGTGGGTAAAGACCATGCAGTGATGTCACCTTCCCAGACCGTACATCAGACAGCCTGACAGAAGCTGGCACGGAGCAAGCTCGGTACTCCTGAGACATGGACACTGGGCCGAGCTGCTGAGCATTGGGAGCTGTTTCCGAACATGGGCAAACTATTCACTTCTACGAATTTAAAGACATCATTTCTTCTTGCTCTTCAGAAATGAAGAGCGCCAGCTCACCAACCATTTATGATCTTGGCCTCAAATACAAAAGGCAGGCATGTATGAAACCCTTGACTTTGGGGCAAAGGAGGGACGCGCTGCCTGTGCTGTACTCACCAGTCCCCCGGGAGTGGCTGAAGTCACCCTTCACCACACGGCAAGTCTTGCCATCCCCATTGCAGATGCCGCACCGGTCTTCCTTGGCGGCAGAGCCGATGATGCCATCACAGCCGATTTTCTAGAGAACAGAGGGGTTTTAAAGCAGGTGTCCAGAAGGGTTGATTCTCCATCAGGCCCCACAAGCACAGCTCCTGAGCCTCCAATAATTCAGAGGTCCAAGGAAATATTTTAATTCTTTTATAATCAGAACAGAAAAAAAGAGAATAGAATCCAGCCTGGATTATATTTTGTCTTTGCACTTACATGTGCCACAGACAAAAGGGATCCACAGAAGTCACACTGTGGCCTTAAGCCTCGGCTGAGTCTGGGGGCAGCTGAGGCAGAGGCCCTGGTAAGAAATAAAGCTGGCTCCCACACACCAGCTGGCGTAGTCACAATTTCACCCAATCAGCTTGGGGCCTGTGGGTCAGCTGTGTCTTGGTTGGCACACTCTAAGCCTATAGCCAAAACTACATTGATATCCAAGGAGCAGGGGGAGGCCCGGAACGCGGGGGGTGGGGCAGAGCCAGACAGACATGGGCCCTTAATTCGCACTTAGGAAGAGTAGGCAAGAAAAAGTCTCCATCTCTAAATCCTCCTCGGTAAGTTATTTCTGGGCCCAGAAGAAAAGCAGGTCCACCCCTGGGTCTGGGATGCACAGCCAAGACTTGTGAGAAGTAGAAAACAGCATCTCTGATTTTCTTTCTAACACACACGCACACTCTCATGCATTTGTGTGCATACATGGGAACTCTGGAATCTGCAAAGTAACCTAAATTTATGTTAGATAAACATGGAGTGTTTATTCACCAACTTATTTACTAGTTAAATTGCTTTCTGTGTTCTTCTTTTCTGTCTGTTAAAGCAAATACTCCCAGAAGACAGCCAGCCCTGCGTCCCAGCCCTGGCGCTAGTGCTCTGGGTGATAAAAGAAACACGCCTCCCAGTTGGGGCCACTCAGATCTTCCCGAGACGCTCGGATGGGAACAGGCTGCGCTGGGGGCCTTGCCCCCACTCTTGCCCGCTGGATGGGACCTGGAGCAGTACGGGCTGATCAGCAGATCCCGAGAGCCAAACGCTGAGCCCAGAATCCCCCTGGTGAGAATCTTCTGCTTGGCCACAATGGCCGTACTGACTGGAGTGGGCTCCAGACTTATATGAAAGCCTGTCATCACAGACCGCAAGGTTCTCCTGGATTCTAATCTGGCAGATCGGGGCATGCTTGAGACCGCATTGCTAACCAGTTTCAGAAGGTGATGAGCATTAAACTAGCATTTGGTAATTCAGATGGTCAAATGGATGTTTTCCTATTTCACAATCCCAGATCTTCATCCTTAGATGTTTGTTTCTATGGGAAAGAACTACTGAGAAATTACTACCACGTACCCCTATAGAATAGCTGAGTATATTTCAGCAAAGACTAAGATTTGCTGAGAAACGAGCTAGTTTAATCTACAAATCATCATTATAGACACTGGAAAAGGCGGTGTTGCTCTAAAGTATGAGAACAAGCAAAGGGCAGACCTGGGGGGTTTCGTGGCCCTGAGCCAGCAAAGGAGCCAAGCGCACGGAAGTGGATTCCGTGGCAGCCGAGGATGGGGTGGCACACTAAGGCACAGAGCAAACATGAACTAATAAGAAATGGAGAAAGAGACTCCTGTGCGCAGGAGTCAACTGTGACACCGTGCTGTGGCAGGCCACCCCATGGGTTATTCATCTGGCCTGCTAGCTGGTTGCTGAGAAATTGCTTGATATAAAATTACTGGGGTTAAGCACAAGAAGTGGTCAAGCATAGAAATCCTGAGGGAAGGAGGGAGTTCAGCAATGGCCCCAGGGCCATGACTGGGGCCTGTGTGCTGCTCTCTGTTGGATGGAGAGCTCTGCCATCTGTCCTGGCCAGGGACAGCCAGAGGGCCAATGCACTCTTGCACCCTAGCTCTGCATGTCACTGGACTGCCCGCTGTGGTGCCCATCTCCCAGAAAGCTTCAGATCTTTCCTACACAGGCTTCCTGTTATTTCCGAGCCACACCCCCTGCCCTGTCATTGGGAGCCTCTGACTTCATGCTTGGCTTGCACCTCAGGGGCGACTTCCTGATTAAACAACTCTTGCCTACTCTAAATACCTCCCTGAGTCCAGAGAGCTTCGCCCAGCTCCAGCACAGGGTGCCTGTGTGCCATCTAACATTCCCTGCTGCCATGCTGATGGGTGTGCTGGCATCTGGCATGTGACTGTGTACAACAAAGACTGGCTGTATTGATAAATCGAATTCCACTCTGAGCTTCCTGACATATCTAAACTCTCCTATTGGCTCTTAATCATGCCTCAGCACCTGGCAGTTACATGCATTTGTCATCTTCCTGACACTCAGTGCACAGAACACCGTATCTTACATGTTTTGTATTGCTGTTCCCACCCGCACGTCTCATGGGCTGTCAAGGTGCTGAGACATAGTATAACATCAATAGATGCACAGTATGATAAGTTATCAAGATAAGCCCTGGGCAAAACAGAGTTAGAGACCCTTTTCAAAAAGGGGCCTCTGCCTCTTTTGAACTCCCAAACACTGACGACTCCTCTGAGCAGAGGGCACTTAGCCTTCTCATACTAGAATTGGAACTTTCTTGCAGTCTTTTTAAAGTGATCTCTTCAACTTATTAATACTGTCAATTTACAGACATGACAGATATAGTTTTCCATGTGAGAGCACATTCAATCTGTCATAACATCTACCCACATAGCCTGCCCTGAAAACATAGCTTTATCAAGCTTTAGGGGGTCTGAATGCATGACCCTTTCACCTTCACAAGTTTATGCTGTTGCCAGAAGGCTTCTTCATGTCTGCCTAGGATTGTGTTGTCTATTCCCCTCACTTCTTTTGCACATGAGTGGGACTGAAATATATGAATGTTTAAATTTTAAAAATGTTTTACAGCGAGACACACTGCCATTAATTTCCTTCAATACTCCCTCTTGCTTCAAATGCACTGATGTCATCATTCTTGCCACTTCTCCAAAGCAGTTCTGAGTTCTTTTCCTCAAGCATCTTCAGGAAGTGCGATCAAAAGATGACTGCCATTGAGGGCCATCCAGTGGAAAGACAGACTTGTAAAAGCTCTGCAACAGACCTTCACTAGAGCAAACAATGTGTGGTCGGTCCCTGGCTCTTCCTCAAAGTCCAAATGACTTTGGGAGGTAAGCATTTTCAATCTACTCGGGACACTCAGGCGTCCAGGGCACCATGACTAATGACATTCACACAAGAGAACTCCTTAAACTACTTTGAAAGTAGCAAGGGTGATGGGATAAATGCATTTGAACCGAAGTGGAGGGTTCGGAGGCAGATTAAAGACAATCTGTCTTAGTAAACTTTTTAAAAAAACTAAACATTTACTGTATTTTAGATCACATCTATCTTGGCATGCCAGGTGGGACTGAATCTAGCAGGGTGCCAGTGAACCGTCAGGACGTGGTGAGAGTGGAGACGTGGGCTCCACGGCACAGCCTCCAGTGTGCCAGGCAGGGGCTCTACCACTGCGCTATCCCTCCGGTGCAGCCCTTGCTTTCCTGAACTAGTAGCTGCCTTCAGCGGCTGGTACATCCTTCCTGCTGGTCGGAGGCAGACACTGACATCTTCTTTAACTGAATGCAGAGCTGGGGCCAGATGCACAGCTGTCAGGCCAGGATTTATTGGCCTCCTGGTAATTTCCACCAGGGCCTATAATGTTCACCTTCCTCTTTCTTGACTTCATCCTTGTTTTGCTAAACTACATGTAATTTCTCCAGAATGAATACATGGAAAATCAAATCTCCAAGTTCTTCCGCATCTCAGAATTACTGTATTTTGCCCATGTGCTTGATTGATAGCATGACTTTATGTAGAATTCCGTAATTACATCAGTTTTCTACACGGTCAGCTTTCCTGTTTATCTTTCTTGGTTTTTCCTGCTCATGCTGCTGACTCTCATATGAACAGCTATGATCTCTGGTTGCTCACACATACTGGAGGAGAAGCAGCAAGGCCAATGGAAGGAGATCTATCACCGATGGTGGACAATGTGGCATGACACATTTCCCTTCCAGATTAGTGGGAAGGAAGCTGAAAGTGGCCCTAGAACCCAGAAGCTTAATGCCTTGAGCATGAAGCCCACACTTGTGGTTTTTTGTGGACAATGAGTCTCACACTTTGGAAGAGAGTCCACTAACATTCCCCCGGCTCCCACCTTCCAGAGCCAAGCAGGGCTGGGCACAGTGCTTGAAGCTGTATGTTGCCGTTGGCTAATCTGTTTTTCACCAACTCTTCACTTCCAACCTCCATTTCCAAGTCTGAGACTCTCAGGTTGAGTTTTCCTTTTAGCTGTGATTCTCCATTTGTCCCAGTTCTGGCCTCTGTTACTTTGGGCCTTCAGTGACACTTCCATTTATTTACTGTACAAAGAGAAGTGGAGCAGTTCTCTTGTCTAGTGGCCATAGCCATGCACTTTGGAGAAGTCAGCCATAGGGTCATGGTGTGGCAAAGGCAGCTAAGCAGGACACTGTGGAAATCAGGCCCAAGCATCAGTGCCTGCCATGTTTTCCTGTGTTGTTATCCTTTCTTCCCACAGAGGTATTCTGAGGCCAGAGTCTCTTATAAGTCTAAATTCCACCAGTAATTCTACTCATCTTTGTACATTTTTTTTAGTGAGAGGCCAATTAATTCTTAGCAGTGAAAATGGCCTTTGAAATGAGCTCCAGATTACAGAACCACTTTGGCCCTGCAGGTATTCCATCTACTCCTGTACCCACTCACTGTTTACTAATCTTTTTTCAATATGAAATCAAAGGCTCCCATCTGGATCAGCTCTCAGGGGAAAACAGGTTAATCAGACACAATTCCTCTACTGAAGACCAGGCATTTCTGGGCCTCAGGTACATCTAGATCTGGCACTGTTGACCGTCGATGCTACGTGTCAGTATGACTCATCGCTGTATGCCGGTAGCTCCAGAAGCAAGCTGTACACAAGAGACTTATTACCTTGGCTTTCCAGCTTCTGGAGGCCAGCAGTAGGAATCATTAATGACGGGATTCTTGATTTATAGGGACTTGCTGAAAAATATACAATGTTTGTGTTTCTTCCCTTCAGTTCCCTCCCACTTTTATGAGTGCTGTTAAGTTTAATTTCAGCATGTTAAGTAATTTGTGACTCACTGGAATGAAATTTAACTCAGTCCTCATAAAATGGAATAAAATGATATTTCCATGTTTCATGTTATGGTTTGAATCAGCCTGCTATTTGCAGCTTAGTGGAATCTACTGAAAATGCCATGCACGGACCTCTTATCCCACCCACTCGTTACTGTGTTCCTTAAAATTTCCCAGTGTCCTTTTGCTACCCCAAAATAGCAAAATTTATAGCTTAAGGGAGAAGGGGGAGAAGCTTACAGTAGGAACGCCATGGTGATACTTCTGTAGCTACTGTTTTATGTGTAATATAGATGATTTCCACCTTTTACCCACTGTATTTGTACATCTGTGAATAGATCCAGGTTCTCTGCTCACTGTACTTCTGACATCTTTTAAAATTATGGTTGCTATTATTTTTAAACTGATTTTCGTTGCCTTCCTCATTCACAACACAACACCAGAATCTAGAACACTCTGTTTGACAGTTACTGGAATGAGGGTTACTTGCACATGTGGTATTTGGTTTACAAATCTTGTGGAAGGGAGCTTAATTAGGGTTTTACAAGGTTTAACAATGGGCTAAGGCTAATCTTCAGGGTCTCTCTGAAGAAGCAGTAATGTATGGTAGATGGTCTTTAACTTCTGGAGAAAGTTGCTTTTCAAGGTTTCAATTTTGTGAGGTGTTTGCAGGCCATGCTACTGCCACGTACTGGCAGGGTGGCTTTTCTGTCAGGAATAATGGGCCGCCTCCAGGCAGCAGGTCACCCGGGTGCATCCAGCCAGAGGTGATGGCCCAAGTGTGGCTTCCTCATTGGCCAGGGAAGGCTCCCAAGGAGCATGAGACCACCATGGGGCACTGTAAAAGGAGTCACTGCCCACACCTCTGTGCCCCTGACTCTGCTTGCACAATGCCAGGCTCAGTGTACGTGACAACAAACACAATGAGGACAGCAGTGATAGAGGCACTGGAGACAGGCTGGGCGTGGTCTATGGACATGGGCATGCTATCTGGAAGGGGAAGGCATGCTCCACAATGTCATTTCCATCACACCAGCAGGGGACAGAATAAAGTTTGTGTTCTCTCCAAATATGTGTTTAACTCTGAATCCCAAAGGTGTCTGGAATTGGACCCATGGAGGTGATTAGTGCCTGAATAAGAAGCCAGAGAGCTCTTTCTATGCTATGAATACACTACAACAAATCGGCAGTCTGCATCCTGGAAGAGGGTCCTTACTAGAGCCATGCTGGCACCTTGACCATGTTCCAGCTCTCAGAACACGGACAAGTCTACAGCATCATGTTCTAGCAGCCTGACTAAGATAACATCATGCACAGAGAACAATCAGGCCCATGGTGACAGATGTCCACAGAGCTAAGACTATTTAAATGCCTCAAATAGACCTTGACCTTGTTCCATTGACTAAAGGACTGACAGATCTTCAGCCACAGTGCAGGAATGACTTCCGTGCTAACAATGCTGAGATCAAAACCAAATTCATGGAAATGCCAACAGCAGTTGGCACAGCCAATAGGAGTTGAAATCATGTCTGGTAGAAATACCCTCCCCCATCAGCTAGAGAATTTCAAGCTTCTTAGAAAAATACTTCCCTGCTGGCAAGATCACTGCAAAAGGTGCTGGCAAAATGCAAGCGGTGGCTCGGCTGGTGTTGCCCTAAAGGGCACAAGAGCTCAGGTTGGGAAGCTGTTAGCAAAGGAATGTAGGTCACTGGGCTGCAGCACACATGACCACATGACTGCCCGGGCAAGTGGGTAACTTTGGAAGGAAACAAATCGCACGCAGGGCTTGCCAGCAGATTTCCTGAGAACTGTCAGCAATGCCTCATTTCAGTGATAATGACAAAAGCTTTGTTCACACCGCCCCGGGGGCAGGGGCTGCACATTCTTTTCTTGAAGGGCTCAGCTCCAATACACATTGCCCGCTCCTTCACTGGGAGTTCGCCTTGCCAAGACTCCCAGGCACCAGGCAAACGTTTATCAGGCACACTTATCCATACTCGATAACAAAGCCAGGCGGTGCCAAAGGAGCCTGGGTTTTGTCAAGCTCTGTCCTGAAAAATCCCAGTTTGGGACTAGCTTGCACTTCACAGGGAAACTGCCTCAGAGACTGTCCTAGACTCTGCCCATGCAGCTGTGTCTTCCTACTTCTCTTCTGTCACTCACTCCCCAAAACAGGGATGGCTCCACACTGCCGGGCAGTGGAGAAGCAAAGAGAATGAAGTATGGCTGCTGCTCGTCAGACCTGCGGCTCAGCATCAGCTTCTGCACTCTGTCAGATGAGGACTTGTGTCCCCTTCCCATGGCCACAGAGATCCCTGCTGCTTCAAATGCCTTTAAGTTTCCCAGAAATGAAGGATTCAAGAAGGATGTTCGCTTTCGAAGATATGGATTAGGTATAAACCTTTGGAAGACTAGAGCCACACAACTCCTGAAAGGCAGGCTTTCCTTTTGCAAATAAAACCGAAGGCCTCTCGGGAGGGGCGCTCCTCTGTTAGACCAACACAGGGCTGCCCAGTGGAGGCCAAACCGGATGTGTGAAAACCAGAAGGAAAGCCTGTTTTCCTTCCTGTGCTGAACACCCGGCAGTCCTGAGCCACCTTCTCCACTAGGCCTTGGTGCGCCGTGTGCTGAGGGTGCAGCAGGGAATGGGCTACAACAGCAAGAGAAGAGGCTCCCATGGCTGGGGAAGGAAGGTTTCTGGGGTGCCAGGGCTGGAATACTGGGGTGAGAATGGAACAGCATGCCAGGCGCCCCTGGCTGAAGCAGGTGGCATCACCAGGTACCTCCTTGAGAAAATGAACACCTCGGCCACCTGAGGCCTCACCTCCACCCTGCACCCCCTTTGGGTAGAAGGAATCTCCTTGCAAAGCCCACCAAGGACACGAGGAACAGCTCTCACCTGGCACCTGCCGTGCACACAGAGGTCTGTCTCGTAGGGCCCACAAGGTGTGCCATCCAGGACCCTGTCGGCCACCAGCAGCGGTGACTCCTTCCCGAGGGGCGAGCAGTAGAGCTCGCAGGGTTTATCTGAGGAGGGAGAGGTTGGCAGATGTTGAGATCGAAGGGGACCGTGGGTCTCACAAGGCACAGGCATACACAGGCAATGGGCAAGCACGAAGGAGAGAAACTGGCACAAGTAAAGGTCATAACAACTTAGCATGTATCCTTGGCTATATACACGAACACACATGTACACAGACTCTCAAAACAGCACCATGGAAAAGACTTAGACTTGGGTGAGTGAAAGTGTGGGCAGGAGTCCCGTGAGTCCCCTTCTCCTCTGTCCATGCCTTGTGAAGACACAGCATTGCTTTTCCTACATATTAACCATGCTGGGCTGAAGGAGCACACATGGTGAGCTGTCCCTGAACAGGCAAATATGTGTCCAGGCTGAGTCTAGAAGCTGCTGCCACAGGCCAGGTGAGGAGAGGGGTGATGAACTAGAATGAGCCCATGCGGGGAACAGCTTCCATAACAGTGGCTTTTGCTAAAAGCATCAGGGCTTCCTCGCTGCTGGGCAATAGCTGCAGAGCTGTGATGCAAAGCATGGAGACCTTGGGTGACACTGAGCAGGGGTAAGGTCCTAAAAAGGACAAAGGGACCAGTAGAACAACTCCTGGAGCCATGTCACCAGGTGCATGAAAGTCAGGGTCCTGCTGTTCCCGAGACCATGTGAGTTTCTAGAACACACCAACCTTACAGACTTTTATATAGGCTAGGGAGGGCGAACCTTTCAGAGACCTCATGCCCAAACTGCAACCCCAAATCCACTTATTGCAAAGTGCCAATCGTGCAATTAAACCTGAATGCTGGACTTTTAGTTTGAAAACAACTACTACTGAACACGTAGCTGCTGGGAGAACTTGGCTTTCATGTTGACAGAGGGCTTTGTGTAACTCCTGAAGCATGCATGCCCTAAGTGTGCCACCACCGGCCTAAGCTGTTCACTCTGCCTGGAAACCCTTCCTTGCACCTGGCTTTATAGAAGCTGATACCACACAGGGAGCTACCATCACACCTGACCTGTCTCATCTCCTACCATCTCTGACAACAGGACAGGATAGGCATCTCTGTGCACACCCTGCCCAGATGTCCATGAAAACTCTGTGGCTAATAAGTCTGCAAATAACAACATCTTATTGTTCTATAACTGAGAAAATCCTATATACAAAGGAATTTTTTGTAAGACAGATCCCACTGTTAATGGAATCCAAAAAGGATGAATTCTAATTATAAGTTAAGCATCCCTAATCCCCAAATCCTAAATTCAAGATGCTCCAGCTTCTGAAACTTCTTGAGTCTTGAGATGACATCAAAAGTGGAAAATGCTATACTTGATCCCATGTGATGGGCCACAAGCACAATAAAACTACTGTGCAAATCTTCTACAGGTTATAAGGTATGTAGGGAACAAAAGTGAATTTAGACTTGGGTTCCACCCCTAAGAAATCTCACTGGCTATGTGCCAGCAGTCTCCAGTTAAGAAATCTCCAACTTGGGCTGGGGATTTAGTTCAGTGGTTCTGGTATCTGCCTTGCAAGTGCAAGGTCCCAAGTTCGATCCCCAGTAACCACACTCCACACACTCATCAGCAACCAGTACCACACACCACAGTGCTGGGCATGGTGGCTCACACCCACAATCCCAGCACTTGAGAGGCAGAGGCAAGAGGATTGCTGTGAGTTTGAGGCTTGCCTGGGCTACATAGTGAGCTCAGGGCCAGCCTGAACTACAAAAGCAAGACTTTATTTCAAAAAAAAAAAAAAATCCCCAACTTGACATACTTCCGGTCTGAGCATTCTGAGCCTGTCTCTGTGGACAGAAGCCCTGAGGGCATGGGCCCCTTCGGAGGAGGGTCCAGAACCTAAGTGTATAGCAAGGGTTTCTGAACAAATGACCAGAGACCCCCGGCTGAGTCCTACCCCAGCACCACTGATGGGATTACTTGGTGCAGGAAACCT
The DNA here is from genome assembly GCA_004026965.1 of Petromus typicus. NCBI lineage: Eukaryota > Metazoa > Chordata > Mammalia > Rodentia > Petromuridae > Petromus > Petromus typicus. The sequence continues at coordinate 36,993 of PVIR01002249.1, forward strand.
CCAGCGAGTGAGAGAACTTTTTGCTTCCTTGCCAGGTTCTCATCTCTACCGCCAGCCTTGCCTAGTGGGTGCTTCTGGTGGCCTGGGTGAGCAGAGGGCAGGGTAGAGAAGGCTTGTGTAGCTGATGTGGTCTTGGCATCCCACCTGGAATCTTTATCAGAGCACATTGGCTCAACGCAGCTCTTCTGGCAGGTGGGGTGGGACTCTGGAGTGGACTAGGTGTCTTTAGTTTCCTAGGGAAGCGAGGTAAGGGAGGCTGGACGTTCGCTTATGCAGCAAACATAGCTTGAGTACCTCCCTCACACACAGCAGCCTTGGGCACTGCTGGGGAAAGAAGACAAATAATGCATGCTTTGGGAGGCCCTAGAGGCCTCCTCATGGACAAGTACAGGCCAAACTCCAGATGTGCAAAAGGCGACAGGTTCCATGAGGGAGGCTGACGTGAGCTCATGGAGGGCAGGGCGCGACCTGGAATGGATGACTCATTTCCTGTTTAGCTGCCTGCAGTAGACTGTCCCTACATTTAGAAGGGCCCAAGGAAGTAGCCAGAACAAAGATAACTATGGAAGATGGAGACAGAAACTGAGACCAGCTTCCAGGAGCTCAAGATTCCTGATGTGTTCTCTGAGGTCCTTAGAGGTTTCCTGTGGGCACCTTGGGAGCTAGAAGGGGAGATGCAGCAGACTGGCTTGTCTGTGGTACACTGTGCGGTTTATTCTGAAGAAGTGTCCTTCGGCCCAAGTGATTCCAAATTGTGGATTTTAATTAGCCTTAGATGGCAGTAACTGGACTTTGAAGTAATTAATTCATTAGCATGAACAGTGGTAATACAAATATAAATGACATTTGTGATCTGCTACATGCCAGGTAGCAAGCTGCGTAGTGCCAAGTGCCTATACATTCAAGGTGCATGCTGTCTTCACTCCTCCTACCCAGGACCCAAGGGATGGGCATATGGGTCCTTTTGTGGCCAGGTCACACTCAGATATTTTCACTTCAGCTGGTTCTCTTTACACCATCATTGTTTACAATCTTTGAATGGAGAACTCTTGGGCCCACACCACCAAGGGGCAGATGGCTGAAAACAAGCCACTAGGTTCGTGGGTTTTTCTGGCTTCTGAGTATGATCACATCTGTTTGGTAGAGGTTTACAGGCTTCTTACTGGTGCACTAAAGGGGAAACTCATGACAGCCAGCACTCTACCAGCTTTCTCTTTGTCAGCAATTACAAAGTCTTACTAGGCACACATCCATTTAATTCTGAGGTGATCGCAAATGCTCATTCAAGCTCTGCCTCCTGGCTTCATACAAAGGAGGCTGCACAGCCTCTGGCCCCCAAAACTGTTCATCAGGACTTTATAACTAGCTTTCTGACAGCCATGCCTCAGCTGCCTGGACCAGCAGTGACCACCAGCTAGTAGCTGGGCCCATCAGCTTCTCTCCTTTCATCATGATCTCACAATTAGGCCTCAGTGGACTGGACCAGCATTGATCATCTGATAGCATCTGGACCAGTGAGTCTCTCTCCTGAGATCTCTGCACTGGAATTCAGATGCGAAGTAGTCATATTTGCTTCTGCTGATGGAACCCAAAGAAAGCTTATTCTAAAAAACATCTGGAAAACTCCAGGTGTTCCCTGATATTTGCAGCATACACATTTGACAGCAAAGCCAGCCTTGACCCATAGGAGTCGGTACCTACGCAGCAGGGCTGTTTGCAGGTCCCATGGCAGAAATGCCCATGTTCTACAGAGTACCTCCTCGGATCCAAACTGGACATCACCATTTAGTTGATGGCACTCTCACCCCAATTTCCCAAGGAAAATCTGTTACACACAGGGCATAGGCATACATAGGCACCGGGCAAGCACGAAGGAGAGAATGATGCAGCTAAAGGTCGTAACAGCTTAGCATGTGTCCTGTTACTTTTCTAACACTAAAATGCTTTGAATTCTTAATCATATCCAGCTCCTTCAAATTCAGATAAGATATGTAAATTTGCATAAGATGCACTATAGGGTGCCCTACTGACCCACATGTGTACAAGTATTGAGAAAGGCCACATTAGGGCGAGAGGGTGTGACTTCCATAGTAAGCTGTTAGAAGGATCTGACATCTTCAGAGGTGCTAGTCACAGACCTTCAATTTGGCCTTGAGACACGTTGAGATACTTTCTGTTCTTTACGCAACTATGGACAGCTTGGCTAGGGTGGGGTTGGAAAGCCTTAACTATCGCACTCCTCGGCCCTTCAGAGGCTCAGCCCTGGAGGGGGTTCTGCCATCCCAGGGAGAAAGAGCTGGGAAAAAGAGTACCACATCCGGACCCAGCCTTGGCCAAGCCCTCCAACTCTTCAGTGGGCACGTGGCCTGCTGCCGGCCTGGGCAAAGGCCTGAACTCTTGAAGCTTTCCATTTTGATGAGATTCCACGGGGCAAGGCAGGAACGCAGTAGGTTTGGCAACCAGCCAGCTCAGTTGGTTTCTAAGGGCTTTTCCACTCAGAAATCTTTTCTAAGGACAGCCTTTGTCTTCTTTTGGAGGTGGGTATGGATTTGTGGTCCTGAGTCCTCCCTTGGAAAATCTACCTCTGCAAGAATTCTTTTAAAAAAAAGAGGGAGAGAGAAAAGAAAAAATATTGCTTTGCCTTTCTTGAACTGTGCGTCACTCGCCAAAGAATTCTGCAGCGATAGCAGAGCTATGAATAGAGTAGTCATAATGGGCTTCAGAAGAGCCTGGAGCCCGACCACAGGAATTGTTCCTATCACGGCCGAGCTAGAATCGTGCCTTTTAGAAAGTGGGTTTGAGAGCAACACTTAGACTCTGCCTTCTGAATTGGCCATTTATTATTTTGCTTTTACCCTTACGAAATGCTCCTTTGGAAAAATGCTGGCTTCTGTTTATAACTGGGAGAGAAATGAAACCAAATATGCAGGAAGTCCTGACAATTTCACCCCAGAGGGGGTGTGTGGAGCCACCTTTACAGAGCCCTGAACTCAGGGTCTCTTCTTCAAAGGCAAAGCACTTACATGCTGTCAGCTGTCTTATCAAGCAGGGATGTACTTTTCAGATCAAAGACAGCAGCATATTGGTGTAATTAATTATCACTTACACAGAAAGGAACAAAAAGCAAGCGGGTGAAACAATGCATTCTAAGCCCAGGGACGTCCCAAGGAGGCTCCCCGCCAGGCCTCCTGAATGGGCATCTGCTCAGACAGAAGGGGGCCAGAGCTCACCCATCCAAAAATGGCTCAGAGGGAAACAAGTATGAGCTGGACTTGCAGAAATCTGTGGGGAAACAGATATGGAAGCGGGATTTCTGCCTTGAATAAATGAGGCAGGAGAACTTAAAGCAATCACGCGAGGAAGGAACAGCAACAACTTTGCACACAGAGTTGAATGGAAATGAAGAAGGGTGAATTAATCTGGGGCCTGATTTCAGTAAAGGAGGAGAGTACAAATGGGGCGTAAGAGCATCTTCATCTACGCTTCTGGGGAAAGCAGAAGGGGTGGACACTTTCTCTGGTACCATCTTGCTCCCAATTAGGAGTCGGAACATGCCTGAGTTGGCCGACGCCCCTTGCCTCCTCCTGCCCCGGAACGATGCTCAGGCAGACACAGGCGGGGACCCTGCATGACCACATCTTCCAGCTGCTCATACTCCTCCTGGGAGCCTGGGTCTCCCTTCTCCTCATCTGCGGTGCCACCCAGTCACCCAGCACCAGGGCAGTATCCTTCTTTTAAGAAAGTACTATATCCAGGGGAGCTCGCCAATCCGGGGTGAGAGGGTGAGCATTACCTGCTATGATTTCCATTTGAGAATATCATGTACTACTTTACAAGTCAGCTTGAAGCGAATGGACTAGGTTGTTGGGCTAAAAGCAGCAGAACTGGGCTACTATCGCCAGCAGTGTCTGGGCCTAGCTTTAAACAGCTATGTACAGGAAACTTGTCATCACAGAGAACAGAATCTCAAAGGTTCTTCCCCTCATAGGGAAGAAACTGAAGACATGCACTGGGGGGGAGGTCTCCACTGAACACTTTGGAGGCTGGCTGAAAATCAAGCCCTCTTATTTCATCCTTTCTACCGCTCCCTCACTCTGTCCCCATCAGGCCGTGCTTTCTATCTCCTTTAAGTCCTGGGAGCCAGGTGACAGTGGGTTATTTTCGGAGTTAACTTTACTCCTCCAGAATTGCGGTGGGTCCCTCCTCTGCCTGTCAGCTGTAGCAGCTCACACATGTCATATAACCTGTTGCCTCTCATCTTCTGCACAACTTGTACTGTGTGTCCAGTGAGATCATGTATGTACAGCTTATCTGTGTCTGGAACACAGTACGTTCAGTAAGTGGACCATACTGTCAGAATGACAACACAAAGTTGTGTTTCCTAAAGAGGAATAGTTTTAGGCAGGAAAAAACCCCCTGAACTTGGCCCTGGGGCCCTCACCTACAATGAAAAACATCACAAGATTTGACTTGCAAAGGTCTGATCCACTACCAGGAGTTTTCAGTTACTAGAAATACTGTGGCAGCACAGGGGCACCCAGTCTTCTGTTTTGGAGAAAGTCTTTTCAAAGAAAATACAACCTGTACCCATTGTCATCTTTCCTAGATACTACATTATTTTTCAGATTTCCCCAGAGAAGAAAATCTATCTACGACTAACCAGGAAAAGCAATGCATAAGGACCTCTTTGCTGCAAAGCAAGACAGCGTACCCACAGACACACCACCCCTCTCCTGTAGAATCCTATTCTCCCCAGAGTCTACCCTGCTCCCTCTGCACATGGCGCCCGGCCAGGCTGCCAGCACACCCGCCTTGTGGCAGTTGGGGTGCAGGGTGAATCTGGCTTGCTGCCTGCCTGGGACAGCTGTCCTTGGGAAATCTTAGAAAGTCGGGTCATCCAAGTCCATCCCTGCTCCTCCAGGGGTGGGGCCACAGCTGCGGAGTGGAACATCTCAAGTGGGCAAGTTTTTTTTTTTGCAGGGAAAGAAGGGCAGCCTGGGAGTTTCCTTAAGTAGTTTTTATGGTTCTTGGGGGAGAAGAGAGGTGAGCCACTGTGAAAGGACATGTCATATGTCTTTACCATCAACCACCACTGCTGTCAAAAGGCCCTTCTTGCTGCTCAGTCGGTCATGCGCCTGGCACTGCTGGTCCCGGAAGCTGGGCAGCCCCTTGGGGCAGGGAAGGTTCTCACAGACTGCATGCTCCACACTGGCACCCAAGCAGTGGGTACCTCCAGGCCCAGGGCTAGAAGGGAGAAGAATGTCCGTGTTAATCGGGTGCTCGGGTGACAAAGACCAAGGACGCTCTGCTGTCCCTCTTGCCAAGAGGCAGTGAGGATGGGGCAAGGCTGCCTAAGCAACCCCTCTGCCCTTCTGGACCACATCTGCACAAATGTAGCCCCATATTGAAGGCATATTGACATAAGGAGAAAAATGCACCCAGAGGCTGTAAATCAAGGTCATCTGGAAACAACACAGCTTGTTATCAGTACAGTAAAATGCACAATTATTTTTGTAATCCAAAACTTGGCTATTTGTAACTCTGAAAACCCCAAGGGAATTTCTGATTTTTTTAAAAAAAGTAATTTTTACTTCACTGAAATGAAGACCTTTAAATGGCTTATAGGTATACTCTGCAGGGTGACAACTTTTATGAGGAGTAAATAAATACTCTCATTTACTTTATAATGAAGTAAATCTGAATAACTAATTCACTTGGTCATGGTCTCTGCATGGGGTCCACTGAGGGCCTGGCTGTGAGGGAGCTGGCTCTATCAGGGCAGGTGTGAAATCCACACCAGGGGCTTCAATCCTAGGATCTCTGTGCCTAGACCAGGGTGTTGAGCAGCTCTGGAGACCAGTCTGTGTTCCTTGGCCAAGTCCACACCTGTGAGGGACGCTGAGGCAGAGTGGCAGCACGAGATCTGGCTGGCCAGTGTGGCTCCGCCCAGCTCCTCCAAAGGCCCTGGGCTGCCCTTGAAGAGCAGTGACCTGGGCAATCTCAATGGTTCCATTCATCTCCCTGGTGCCAAGAACAACACGGTGGAATAAGACTTCTTGTGTTTTCATGCTGCACTTTTTACTGAAATTCAGCGTAGGAAAAAAAGGCTCAGCTCTCAATTGCTCCATCCATCCACATACTGTTCATACCAGCTGGCAGCGTGATATTCAGAAGACACCCACCCGCTCTTGAGGGTCTTTCTTCTTTTCCCTTTGCCATTTCTCATGCTTAAATGCCAAAGCCACCCTGTGTTCATAGTTTTAGGGGGGAGTCACGACAGAGGAAGTGGGCAGAAGTCTGCAGGGTTTTGTGTCTACACCACAGGTCAATGAAGCTTTTTAGATAAAGGGTGAGAGAGGAAATATTTCCCATTCTGTGGGTCATACAGTCATACAACGGAACCACTTGACTCTGCTGCTGTTGTACAAAGGCACTCAGAGACAACATGGAAAAGAATGAGCATGACTATGTTCCAATAAAACTTTATTCATAAAGCCAGGTGGCAACCAGATTTATTCCACAAACCAGTTTGCCAGCTCCTGATCTACCCAGACAAATTGGAGAAAATGTGTCATATGGAATGAGGGTCCTCTTTATCTCTGTGTTGAACTCATGTGAACAGTTCCCTCCCCTGAGCATGGAAGAGCCCTAGGGAGATCACCAACAGTGGTGGCCCTGAAAAGGGGTCCTGGAGATTCCTATGCCATAAAGCAGTGTGGAAAGAGAAGGTCAACCCCCAAGAAGTCATATGGATCAGTAGCAGAGACCTCTCTATGGCAAGAGATAAGTTCCCACATCTGGGGATCAGAAGGAACTGAATTGGTGACATAGCAGACATCACATGGCAAGCTCTTACAAACTGAGTTGTGTCCCTTCTCCCATATTTACATGTTAAAACCCTAACCCTCATTGCCTCAGGATATAACTATAAGACCACTGAAGATTCTGTAATTAGTGAAAGTGAAGTCACAGTGGGCTGGGTGTCCTTATAATACGGGCAATCTGGAGACACACCATGGGCACACTGTGAGAAGAGGAAGGCAGACAGGCCGACGATACTTACACTCCCAGGAGCACTACAAATTGTCAGTGAATCACTATCAGCTAGAGAGAGATGTGCACAGATTTGTCTTGTACTTCAGATGGAACCAACCACACCGGTGCCTGGGACTCCTCACTTCCTCCACTGTGAGAAAATAAACTGCTTCTGTTTAAGCCATGTATATCTTACCCATCTTAATGTGCGGATGGCAATTTGGAGATGACATGCAACTAACTTCCCAAGTTGTCATTGAGCTTCAGTTCTACCCATGCATTCTCCAGATTTAGACCAGATTCTGCCGACCCACCTACACCAAGTACCTTCATTCCAACAGTGGGTAGCTAGGAAGGAGACCAGACAGGGTGTAAGAAGAAGAATAGACCCAGAAGAACATGGGCCTGGAGGGTGGCAGGCAGCCCATAGACACAGGGCTTCATGCTCCTCCCTCTACATGGGCATGGGCGTCTCTGTTGACATTGTTCCCTCCGCTTGCCATCCTCTCTCCACAGTAAGTCTCCTTCAGGCCTCCTGTCCAGCTCAGCTCCTCCTCATCTTCACTCCCACCTCCTAACCCTCTACCCAGCCTTGACACTGCGTCTATTCTACCTTCTTCCGCACCTGCAACCTCTCCTCATCTTGTCCACGTCTGTGCTAGGTGACTTTTGTCAACCTTGTGAATTGCTGAGCTGGGTGCCCGTCTTCCTGTGGATGCTCTGCAGCCTGCAGCAGAGAACCGTGCAGAAGATTCTCTTCAGTAACCAGTGAACGAATCTGTGCTACATTATTAGGTATTATCATAAAATGACCACGAATGAATGTGTGATGTCAGTGAAGATGGCAGAGAAAGAAGCACCAGAAACCCAACTGTCTATCTAAACAATTGTATTGTCAAAAACTGCCTGAAGCCAGGTGTGGTGGCTCATACCTGTAATCCCAGCACTCAGGAGGGATAGGCAGGATGATTACTGTGAGTTCAAGGGTTGCCTCGGCTACACAGTAAGGTTGGGGCCAGCCAGAACTACAAAGCAAGACCCCCTCCTTAAAAAAAACAAACAAACAAAAAAACCAAAACAGCTACCTGAAGTAAATATTTCGAAATTGTGTAATCTATCTGAAAGCTTGTAAGTTTCAAAAGGCAAGCTTCATTAGTAAGTTTATCCCAAGGAACAACACTCCCCGTTTTTCCTTCCTAGGAGTCAGGCATTTAAGGACTAAGGTCAAGCCTTGGAGGGAACTAGATTCAAGAGAGCTTTGAAAGCTACAGGATATGGCTAGGAAAAGATCAAGGCTCTTACACATCCCCTTCGGGTTGATCCTTAGCAAAGAGACACAACTAGACCACAGCAATAAAATCAGAGACAGCAAGTCCAGAGCTGCCACATTATAAGATGCAAATGTTTGCCCTTCAGCAAAAACACCAAACAACATGTAAAACTAAAAAGAAGAATGTGTTCAAAGGCACAGACTGTTACAGCAGAACCTGTTCACGAGGAAACCCAGATGTTAGACTCAGGGGACAAATGCTTCTACTACAGCTGTCTTAAAGATCTTTCCAAGGTGAAGAAAAGCACAAAGGTAAGAAGCTGATGGACAAAATCAGACTATTAATAAAAAGGTAGCAATTATTTTTAAAAGAAGGAGAGCTGAGAAGCACAATAATCAGTTGATTTCAGAAGGGAGGACAATCGGCAAACTTGAACATAGAAAATTACAATGATTCGGGTTGAGGAACAAAAAGAAAAAAAGAATGGAGAGAAGTGAGTAAAGATCGGCGGAACACCCTCCGTGGAGAATGTGCGCATTACAGAAACCTCAAAAGGACAGAAGAGGAAGCAAAAGAGAGGTCATTTCAAGAAATGACAGTTAAAAAGTCCAGCATTTGAAGACAAAAGTGAATGTGCAGAGTTAAGAACCCCAACAAACTCCCAGAAAGACAAATGTCCAGGGGCCCGTACTGTGAGACATCATCATCAAACTGTAAAAGGCTCAGAAAATCTTGAAAGTACCAAGAGAAAGGAAGGCATGTCACACTTTATGAGACACCTTCAAAACGACTACAGATTTCTCATCAGAAACCTTGAAGATGGAGGGACAGTACAGTGAATATTCCAAGTGCTCAAAGAACAAGCTTCAAGAACTCTATATTCAGTACTGCCTTTCAAAAATTAGGAGGAAATTAAGACAATCTTCAGAAAATAAAATTTGAGAACGAATGTTTGATACGATGGACCTGAGGTAGGACATGAGGGCATGGCACGGAGGCTGGGCAATGAGGGGTTGTCGTACATGGAGAATTATCAAATGACATCTCAGACTTGACACCAAAAGAAGGATATGCAACACAGGAGCCATTGGCTTCACTGCCACTACCTTACTCCTCCATGACCTGCTCTGCGTGCAGGGCATATTTTCTTTTCATTTTTCGTTCTTTGCAGTCTTCTTTTTCACTTCCATCTTTGCCTTCTTTTAACTTCAATACATGGAACTTTCACTTTCATTGGCTACCTCCAACCAGTTCTTTGAACAGGGCCAGTGATACGACCCACTGCATACACTAGCATCTAGTAACAGACCTGTTTTAGGGGTGCTAGACAAACTTCTCTCCTGCAAGCTCAAGGAGACCAGAAGGTGACCAGAAGGCATATAAAGAATCAGAACCCAAGAGAGGCAGGAATGAGGCGGAACTTTGTTAGTATGAGGTTATTGGAGATCAGGGAAGGAGGCCAGTCTTATTTCCCCAGTTCTGGATGGGGTTTCCCAGGGTTGGCTGCAGAGTCCTGTGATGCCTGCCTCCTCGCCATGGGCAGCAGCCTCCTGCACCCTGGAAAGAGGCTTCATGCACACACTACCCCTGTGGACAGATTTTCATCCTGCTATGAGATGCAGTTTCTCCTCTTGGTTACCTTTCTCTGGCATCCTAAACATGGCTTCCCAGACAGGTCCACTGACATAGCCCTTCTGCAAACCTCTCTGCATCCACTGTGAGCTGCAGTGGCCCCTTCTCCATGGTCTGCAGAATATCAACCTTGGATGTTTTAAGAAGGTTATCCTCATCCAGATTTGCTCCTTCACTGGAGTCTGAAGATTCTATGACCTGCTTCTCTTGTACTCAAGTTCCTTTTGTCTCTTAGCAACTAATTTCCCATCACCCTGATCACCTATTGTGACTATTGCTTCTTTGCATTACTTTCCCTATTCCAGAAAACATATGACCCAAAGAGCTGATCGTTCTCCTAGTATCCTTGGAGTCACTATTTTGAACAACATACATGAGGGGGAAGAGCTCCCCAAGTAATCCCAGCATCTGCATGTGGAGGGACCCAGGCTACTGTTCTTCACGACTAAGTTAAGCAGCAGTTCTTCTCTATCTGAAGTTTTGCATTCCATGGTTCTAGATGTCTACAGTTAATCATGGCTTAGAAATATTAAATGCAAAATGCTATCAATAAATAATTCATTACTTTTAAATAGCTTTCACTACAACATGTTGTGATGGTTGTCCTAGTCACTATTAGTTATTATTGTTAGGCTCTTTCTGTACTTTCTAAGTTAAATGCCATCATAAGCATGAATGTATGGGGAAAACCATAGTCCATATAAGTTTTGTGCTGTGGAATGTCTTAGAACATCTCCCTGTAAGTGAGCAGAGAGTGACTTCTAGGGTAGAGGCCATCTCCAGTAACCATAGCATCAGGCAGTCATGCCAAGGGAAGGCATCCTGCTGGTACAACCTCCATCCATGGCCTCATTAGGACAATCACTGGGGGGGGTGTGTGTGTGGCTGCAGCAAGGGACACAAATGGCTTCTTGATGAAAGCTTTATGGTGCAAACTGCAGGAGGTGACCAATTTTACCAAGAAGCCCACACTGTGTTACTGCAAATTCTGAGTTGTGCAGCAGACAGAGAAACCTCCGAAAGTCTTCTGCAGGTAGGGGAGGCCAGGTCCACATGGGTGGGACCAGAGCAGAGGGCAGGGGATTTCACCACTAGAAATCCCTTGCAGCCATGCCAGGAAGGGTGGAGAAAAACCCAACATAATCAAGAAGACCAAAACAACAGAAACCCAGCTTGATACAGGATAGTTAAAGTAATAGAGGCCAGGCAGAATGTGGCTATCCCTTCCGAGAACTGAAGGGGGGCCCAGGTCATCTATTAGACCTTTTGCAGAGGGGCTAGAAGGCCCAGAACTGCCTGTTCTATAGCACAGGCACCATGGGAGGCCTCAGGGCATGAGCTGGCAAGTTGAAATCTCACCTGGAAATGAAATGAGGAGTGGTCACCTGAGGACACAGGGCAGACACCTTCCCACAAACAGTGATCCTGAAATAGCTCATGTGTCCAAAGGCTGATGCTCTGCCAGCCTTCCTAACCAGGAGCTCATTAAGTCTACAGAAAGATTTAGAAGGAGTTCTGACTGCCTCTTACAGAGGCAAGTAGGAGATAGGTGTAAAATATAGTATACCAGAGCTCTTGCTTTTAGCTCAGTGAAAGTACCGTCTACTGGCTCTCACAAGGCCAGAAGGCATAGCCTGGCAGAGACGGTCATCTTGGGCTGTGACATTTTTAAGGTGCATTTCTGTATCAATCCCCACTATCTGGTCTTCCTCTTGGAGGACTTCCTAAATGCTGATGGAGAAGCTTAGATATGAAATAAAATAGTTATCACGGGGCTTTCACAAGGACAGAATATCCAGTGACAGACACACACAGATGTTCAGCACCATTGCTGATAAGACACTGTAACCAACCCACAAGAATGGCCAGAGTACACAAGACTGAGCATAGCAAGAGCTGGTGAAGACATGGAGTAGCAGGTGGTCTGGTATAGCTTATAGCAGTGCAGAAGGGGCACTATTCTGCAAGGTCATGGAGGGGTGGTACATGGTCACACACAGGAGCCGGTGACTCCCCACCATTGCACTGACACACGCATGCAACTGCCTATATGCCCCAGGCACCTGCTTACAGGCAATGGACAATGACACTGTTGGGCATAGTGCTTTTCTGCAGGTTTGATTTTGATAAATATGTTTTGAAATAAACAAAACAATAAACTAGAGAAGCCTTGGTGAGAAACTAACAGAGTGGAGGGAAAGGCAAGTCCACTGCAGACCCGCATGGCGAGCACGGTGAGGATGGTCTCCTGTGAGGTGGGCTGCACAGCCCCTGGACTGGACCACCAGATGGATTAAAGCGCAGTGCCTGGAAGTAATAGAAATGCTGACATGACAGCTCCAGACTCACCCTGTCTTTTGCAGGGGACAGACACAGAGAACCAGGGGAGGCTGGAAGCAAAAGGAGCCAGCTGTTGGCACCACATTTATTTTTGGCTTTGTCAAATTAAGTGAACAACAGCTGTGCAGACTGGTATGCCATCCAGAGACACGGTGAGCTCTGCAGAGGGCAGTCCTGCCCCTGCTCTGACTCTGTGAGTCACTAGGAGCCAGCAGGGCAAAGCTGAAGGGGCTGGGAGATGGAACCAGGTCCACCTTCAGGGTGGTATTGAAGCCTCTTTGGAAGAGGTATTTAAGCAGCCTGTGGAACTGACTATTAAGCCCAGAAGACTTGGGAGTTTTGAGAATTGCTCATGTGAGTGCCAGGTCAGCGGAACAGGGAAAACACGCACAGGGCGGCCACGGGCTTCAACCCTCTATCCCCACATCTCTGGCGTCTTGAGTGACTACCTGCTTTCTTTGACCTTGTGGTGCTCACAGGGGTCCGATGCTGCAGGCAGGTCCTGGTGCAGCCCACGTGTGTCTCTGCTCTCCTTCCCACTTCGGCCTTGCTGGGAAGAGCTGGCTCTTTACACAAGCACATGTGGGCCTTTCCCCTCACCACCCACCCAACAAGCCTCCTATGGGGCCTGGAAATGGAATGAGAGACAGATTTTCTACCTTGAATTCTTGGGTGTAACTCCCACCAACAATGATGCAAATGGCAGGAAAGGACAAGCCCAGGAAGCTGGCTTAGAACCGCAGATGCGGGGCCCTCACGCCATCTAGCAAAAAATAAAAACCCCATTAGCTATAAAGACTAAGATTAGAGGACAAAGGACGGAGGGTGAGAGGAGACACTCTTCCCAATATTTTTGGACAGTGAATAAACCCACTGCAGAGGGCATGGAAAGAAGCCAGGCATATGCGTGAATGAGGGAGGGAGAAGGTCATGGGAGCATTCCAAGCCCGAGACACAGGACAGGGAGCTGTGGACATCTTTGTGAGACCCTGAGGCAATGGGCCTGCAGACTTAAGGAATGAGACAGAGGGGACACTGTTTTGGTCAGAACTTGGCTCTGAGGCCAAGATCAGCTGTGCTGTGTAACAATCACCACCTCAGGCCATTGTGCAAAGCAGGCTGAACCATGCAGGCCTGCACCGCATATAGTTCTGTCCACATATCCCATGCCTCTTTTGGAGGAGCCAAGCACGGCTTCTGACACAACCGCCCAGGGCTGTCACTCGCCATTCACCTGGCCTGGCTGCATGGAGGAGAAAACTTAGTGGAGCTCTCTCCAGAGAAAAGCTTCATGCTGTTTCTATTCCAAACAGGAAAGGGAGCTGCACTGTCATCAAAGCTTAATTCTTGAGACAACACTGAGCCCTTCTGGCTGCCAGGGAAGGGCAGGCAGGGGTGGTAGGGAGACCTGGCCATGGAGGACCTAGGCCACACTGCCTCATTGTTCTGAGCACCCAGGCTTCCGTCATAAAAGAGAAGGGGCTGAGTCTTACTTCTCACCACCTCGTCATCCACCTACTTGGCCTAATTATTTATGATAGTCTCTGTTTTCTGGTGGTAAATGAAAGACATTAGGGGTGTTTCAGAGCCCTGGAGCAGAAAAGTTGCTTTTCAGGACAAGCACATAGTCAGAGAGTAAGGTGGTCACACACTTTATAGAGTGGCCACCACACTGCAGGCATGGCAGGTAGGCTGGAACTAGGCAGGCGTGGTTCATCCTGGGCCTTCATGGACCCCACAGGCCGTGGAGAGGACAAAGTGAAAACAATGAGCTGAGACATGTCAGCAATTATCCAGTTTTAAGGCCCGCAACATCAAGAAGCGACCCCAGAGAGTGAAGTAGGCTCCCCACTTTGAACAGGGACCAGAGGAGGAGGGTTCTCTAAGGAAAAGTTACTTATGTTAAGGTCCCAAAGGAGACAAAGGCTAGCTAGAAAAATGAAGAGTTCCAGCGAAGGTCTTGATTTGGACCAGGGTAACTGAGGAAGAGACAGGAAGCCTCAAGGCGGCAGTGGGTAGAATGGCGGCTCCTCTGTCCCCTACCAATGACAAGTCCATGTGCAGTCTGAGAATGTGACTTTATTTAGAAAAATGTCTTTGGGGATGTCATTAAATATCTTTTAATGAGATCACCTTGGACGAAACTGGCCCTGAGTGCAGTGATGCAGTGATAAGTTCCTTCTAAGAGAAGAAAAGTGGGAAGACACATAGAGAAGAGATCAAGGGAGGCAGAGACTGAAGAGATGCCCCAAAGGGGCCAGAGCCAGCAGAAGTCAGGAGAGATGCAGGGATGGATTCTCCTTATACCTTTCAAGAAGGAGCCCTGCTGACATCTTGATTCTGGGCTTCTGGTTTCCAGAACTGAACTCCCAACCCAGCCCACCATGGCCGTGCTGTGCCGCCTCAGGCAAGTGCACGTGTCTACCATTCACTTTTGTATCTGTGCGGTGGGATACAAAGATGTTCTCCAGCACAGCTGCACAAAACATGCCTAAGGGAACCTGGTACATGGTGAGTCGCATCTTCATTTGCCATTTCTATCTTGATTAGACATGAAAGAGGAAGTGGAAAGGAAACAAAGGGGGGACTGACGCAGGGACCTTGCATCAGCAGAAAGCAGCCCAGGCCTGGAAGAGTGGGTCTTCTCTTTCTGACTCTTCTATCACTGGCCTGCTCTCTGGGGCACTGCTGGACATCAGACGCCGGAACAGAAGATGCATCCACATCCCACAGAGTCCCTCGTGTGGAGACCCACAAACCCTCAGGTGCCCACGTGGTGTCAGGTCTCTCTTCCTCAATGGTAATATTCCAGAAGATGAGCAACGAGATATGAAACTGAAAGCCCCTCTGGGGGGGTAGCTGATAAAGAGGACGAATGACAAATTCTCACAACTGTGTGAGTTTCGGATCACCCTCTTTCCAGGAACTGTTGAGTCTGGAGGGATGGGAAGAGGATCCCGACAGGAGACTTCATGGCAGGCTCAGCCAGGGTGGATATATTAGTGCCACACTTGGAACCAGGGGTCTTTAGGAGCCTCCCATCGTAAAACGCCCTCAGCATACCTCAGAGAAACTATAGATTGTTGGGGCAGGAAGCAGCTGGAATGCTGCCAGGGTCCAAACCATGAGGCCATGAGGCTCTGGAAAACCCTCTCTGCAGGCTGCCAACTGGCCTGGGGCCAAGTGGCCAATGTCATCCCAAGACAGAAAAAATAATGCAAGTGGTGTCTGATGCAATTTTCCAGCACTGAGAGCAACTTATTCTTACAGATGCCATCTGCACCAAAACAAGCTAAATCTCTACAGTTTTTGGACAGTAGGGTCTTGGGGTATTTAGAGGCTCTCTTCCCCTACCATGATATTTATGAGGTGTCACCTGATGAAGGGTGATGTATGTAAGGTGCCAAAGGAGCCAGACCTAGCAAGGGCCCACGGCTCCAACCACAGACATTGGACATGACGACAACCATAGCCCTTGCAAATTCCACCCTCCCTTGAGGTAGACAGGACAGAACAATTGCTCTTATCCTCATTCTTCTGTTAGTGATAATAAAAAGGATTGTTTATTAAATGAAGTTCCATGAATTTTTCCAATGTTTATATGGGGAGACAAGATAAACCCTTAGTCACGATAAGGATCAGTACCAGGATCGAAGACTCGGCAGTCCTGGCTTTGATGCTTAGTTCTTCAAACTATACTCTGCCAGCTCCCTCTAATGGGGAAACTGAGAACAGAGAACAGAAGGATCTTCCTTGACATCTTATGACGAATGAGACCAGAACCAGGCCCAAAAAATCAGCACCAGGAAACCAAACTGATAGCTCTCTTTTTGGGGTCAGAGGTCAAGCTATTAACTTCAACACAGAGCCGTATAAAAACTGGAAGTGCTCAATATTAATTTCCTACCATTTAGCCAAGAAGGGCTTCTAATCGCTGCACCCTCTATGCTGTGAGTTAAGAAGTCCCTTTTAACAGATTAAATCTCTACTATATTCCAAGCGCTCTGTTACATTATGTTCTAGAAGAGCGTACCATGTGACACCAGTTCATATAGCACCCCAGGAAAAAAGAGGTGTGTGTAACACTGACTCCACCGTGGAAGTCAGGTTCCGTGAATCCCAAGGTCCCTGGTGACTGGACACCGGAATCCCCTGCAGAGGCTTCAAACACCCACCCACCTCTGGGCTTTAACTGGTGCAGTCTGAGCAGTGGGATTTTTAAACACAAGACATATTTGCTAATTACTTATCAACATGATTTAATTATGAATGTGAAATACTCTTTTTTAGTCATGAGTGACCATTTGCTCATTTTTCAAGTTGATGTGATACAACTTATGATAACCTAGAGAAAAAACAGGCTATTCTAAAGATACTTAATCAGGAAACTTCAAGAGATGAAACCTATGGTGAATGGATTATTATAATCAAGCACAAAATTTCTCCCTGAGTTTTCTGGGGGATATGCTTGAGGCTCAATCGGAAGTGTTTTGGTGTAATCGTAGTAAAAAATAAACAACAAAACCCAGAAATTATAGAATAAAACCACCACAGTATTATTTTCCGGCAACTAGTTTTAGGGAAACCTGTGAAAAATATTTGCATGAATAAGACGGCTGACCCCTCAGATACTTTGTGCCTTATGAGCGAGCAGGCGGCTCCCAAGTCTGCCATCCGCCCATTTGAAGGCGGGCCACAGGTTCCAGAAGCTCCAAGGGCTTCCTGTGAATGACCCTGGACCAAGGAAAGCACGAGGCAGGTGAGACAGGCTGAGTCCAGCTGTCTCAGGAAATCTCTGCCACAGCGCGGGGAGGAAGAAAAGATCCGGCTCACCACAGGACTCCACGACGTCCATGTGGCCACAGAGGGCTCGAGGGAGGCCGAGATGCCGATCAACACACACAAGGTCCCTGCGCCTGCGACCCTGCTCCTCCCGCAGTTTTCTTAGGCTGTAATTCTCAGCTTATGGCAGCAAGAGCGGTGGGAGGGAAAGACCAACCGAAGCACTCTGGAGAATGCCTGGCCAAGGGGAACTTACGGGGGGTTGTCACATTTCCTCTGCCGGAAGCGCGCTCCCGTGCCACACGTCCGGCTGCACATGCTCCAGCTGCCCCACGAGCTCCAGTCGCCGTCCACGTGCTCCGGGATGGGGGTCTTGCTCACACACTCGCCCGCACGACACCACTGAAACACAGCGGGGCGGCCGGGCACTCAGCAGAGCTGCTCTGCCCCAAGGGACTGCGATTCCCTCCACTATGTCAAAATCTGAATTTTTAAAAGAAGATCTATATAAAAGTACACCGTTTGGGGGTATATGTGTTTGCTAACTCCACTGACATTCCTTACTTGCAGATAGTTATGACCCTTTGGGCTTTGGATTTTACCTTCAACTTCCACATAGAGTGTGCCCCACTGGGACTTTCTAAATTTCTAAAAGGATTAATCCACTTGGCTTAGGGAGGGACTGAAAATTGCTATAAACTGCTTAAGTCGCACCATTTCCAGGTTCTGAGGTCAGAACTTCAGGGTGGGGTTTGCTGCTTAGAAATGGCACAGACACCTCTTTATTGGTGCACCTCAGCCTTTCCTAAGGATAAAAGAAAGCAAGCCAGTCTCTAAAACCGATTGTCCAAAGTGCATGATATAGCAGTTTCCAACCACGGACTCAGAGTGGAAGATCACTTTACTCCGTCAGGGCCTGCACCAAAGCGATGGTGAGAGCTCTCCCGGGTAACTCTCAGGGTCTCTCCCAGCACAAGGGTGCCTTGCTCTCTTAGCATCTGGCAAGAACTTGGTAAAACTTCTCCTTAGATTCATGTATAATAGCCTTTTGTGAGAGAGTTTTTCATTTAATGTATACTGATTACAATTTTTCCTTTTAAGTAAATTCAATCATGAGACAAAAGAAGCTAGTAATTGAAAATGTCAAGTAATGATTCTTGTATCTTTACAAGAAAATAGGAGGAGAGGTGGCCCCAACCTGCACCCGGGGTGGGCTCTGTGGGTGTTTCCACAGTGCCCTGGGGGATGCTGTGAGCCCCTGAGCAGGGTGCATGCTGTCTTCCAGCAGGACAGGTACCCGGGGCCTCTACATGTGTGCTGCTGCTCGGTGGGCGAGGCTGGGGTTACCTTGTCTGCCCCACACTCGGTGCCATCCAGGGGAGGGTCCAGCTTGGTCTTGCAGGACGTATCTCCTTCTACCAGGCACCACAGTCCAGCGCACATCAGATGCTGCAGGACAAGGGAAGGAACCGTGACTGCCAGGAACACTCGTGGGCGCTCAGGTCACACGGGGTTGGGGGTCTGGGGCAGTTATTGTTTAGATTTGGGACTTGAAATGTGGGGAAAAGGAAGGGTCAAAGCAAATGTCTACTGGCAGCAAGAGGGTACAAGATGCAGTCAGAGAGGGTTTGCTGGAAGAGGCAGCTCTGCGGCCCCAGAGGACACCGGCCTTGCTGAGGCCTGGCAGTGAGGCCTCAGCGAGGCTAAGCTTACAGGGCCACAGAAGCAGCACTCTACTCTCCCTGCCAGGTTTCTGGCCCAGCTGTGCATAACGGCTTACAGTATTTCACCTCGAGAATCTTGCAACATTCATGAATGTACAATTAAAATAATTTTATGTCTAACAGGAACAGGCATTTAAAAACGCAGACTTGTAACTGCATCAATAAGAAATCTGGACCTGAAAAAGTGCTTAGAAAGAGACACTTCATCAAAATCACTAATGCAGAAACGGCCAGGGTCCTCCCCTAGAGGATGCGAGTGTGGACAGCACCGCTCGCCATCCAAGTGGGAGCTGGATGACTCGAGTCCCGCTTGGGGACAGACCCCTGAGGCGTGCTCTGCCTCAGAGGCAAGATGGCCTTGCTGTCCACGACCATCACCCGCAATCAGCGCGCCTCGCTTGGCTCTTTCCCCAAACGCCCCTCAACGGTATTTCCCGGGATTGCTTCCCAGATAAACTACTTGCACCCAAATCCTTGCCTCACAGCCTGAGAATTGGAAACAGATGTACTAAAGGATCTTTTAAAGACATAGGGCTTCCCGATGCCAAACCTAATCATGTCTTCAAGGCCTGAGCTGCAGTGGGGAGCCCTCACTGCCAGGGCATGGCTGGGGCATCTGCGGGTGTCCTCGGGGCAGGGTGAAGGTGAAGAGGCTGCTGCAGGATGGTGGGGTGCTGTCTGTGTGGCTGGCGAGGGGTGTGCTGTGCTCTGTTCGCAGGACTGCCGTTCCAAGCCATTTCAAACATCTGCACAGAATGGATGTGCAACTGTGCTGTCTCCAGTCAAAAAATGTGTAGAGGTTGAAGGGATAAAAATAAAGCACAGAAAGGGAAGAAAAACAGAGTGGGAGGGTGCTTTTAAAATGAACTAAGAAACGCTCACAGCTCTTTCTCATTTTTCAAGAATGAAGAAGCTGACTTGTGTCCTCAGAGGAGCTGATGATTTAAGTGGAACATTGTACATTTGGGTTCAGAAACATCTACATGTTCCCATTACTGTGCGGCTCTCAATGGGATGGTAAAAGGGTGAGAGCAATGAGCGCAGTACAGCTGGTCCTGTAAAGACCGGCTGCACCTCATGAAAGGCTTCATTCCTTGCACTCTGACCTCGCATTTCTCCGACAGCATTGCATCTCTGCGCAGACACATGTTCAGGAGGCAAGGCTGACCCAGGAAGGGAATTTACGAGGTAGGAGTGCTTGGGATTAGAACAGCCGCACTAGAAGAGAGAGGAAAGGAGGTGGTGGGAACCGTTTATTAGGCATTTTATAGACAGTGCTTCCTTGTAAGAATTTTGAAGTCAGCTAGAGATTTCTTCAACAATGCAAAAAAGTACATAAAGGAAAAAAATGATTATTGTAGTATATTAAAATTAAGAACTTCTGTTTATCAAAAATAAGGAAATGAGAAGATGTTTCAGTAAACAGGGGAATTATTCATAAGATAGAATGAGCAAAAATTTTGAATCTAAAATATAGTAAACAACAGAATTAAACAAAAACTTTTGTAGTTAAAATAAGAATAAGACTCAGTAGAGGGCCAGAAATGTAGCTCAATGATTCTTAGCTCTCCTGGTAAGTGCAAGGTCTTGAGCTCAATACCTGGTACTGAAAAAAAAAAAAAAAAAAAAAGACCCAGTAGAAAAAGGGGTCAAAGACTTGAACAGATATTTCACAAAAGATGATACTTAAATGGCCACTAAACATATGGGAATGTGGCCAGCCTCTTTTGTCATCAGAAAAAGATAGCCATATCCATCCATCCATCTATCTACCCATTCATATAATCTGTCTCTGCATACAACCAGAAAGGCTAGGATGAAAAAGATGGAGAATTCCAAATATTGATAAGGATGAAACCCAACAGGAACTCTTGTGCACTGATGGCAAAAGTCTAACTTAGTTCAACAGCTTTAGAAAAACTCCTGAGTGGCATTCACTAAAGTTGAAGACATGAACATTCTCATACCGAGCGATTCCATTACTAAATATGCACTGAAGTCTGTGTACATTTCCATCAAAGACATTGTCCAGAATGTTCATTCTAACAATACTTGCTTTAGTCTCAAGAGTGAAACTACCCAAATGCCCATTAACAAGAGAAGAGGTAATATTACTGTATGTTAGGAGGATAGAATCATGTGAGATTTCATTTCTATCAAGGTCAAAGACAAAACTATGGTGTGATCCCTTTTGAATTCAGTTAAAACAAGGGAAGAGGAGGAAGGACAGAAAGGAGGCTTTAGTGTCGCCTCTGGCCCAGGCTTGGCCACCAGCTCTGTCCTGTGTGCCGAAGCCAAGCAGTCACCACAGCTGGGATTCTTTTTCACTAATGGACAAGTAGGATAGACCAATGATCACCCGACCCTTCGATGTTTTCTAGGTTGACAGTTTGTATTCATGTTATTCTTTGCAAATGACAGAATGGCCTGGTTCCTGTCATTCTGAGCTGTACAACAGCTCTAGGAGGTGATCTGTGGTGATCAAAGAGCCCTGGGTCAGAAACACAGGCATCCTAATGGACAGAATGGAGATGATGACGCAGAAAGGGCATTTGAGCATAAATTCAAGAACCTGTCCAGAATTGAAAGAACTGTTCCAGAATGCAAAGCAAAGTCTTGTTCCAAATAAAATGGCAAAGAATCATGAACTCAGATGCATGTCTTGATAAAGTTATTATAAAGACAAAGGAAAAACCCTTTAGGCAGCCAGGGAAATGAATCAAGTTGCAGGTAACAGGAAAAGACTGTTTACAGGCATCTCTGCAGAGCAGCATCCCTGAGGTAGTTGGGGATGGTGATAAACACAAAGAAAAACCACGTGACCCAGAAAGTGCAGACAAACCGAACATCCCTAATCTGGTGATCTACAATCTGAAATGCTCAAAAATCTAAAATTTCTTGAGCTACGACATGACACTACAAGCAGAAAATTCCACTCCTGTGACAAGTTGAAGTCAAAACACAGGTACACTGAAAATAATGTGTGAAATTACCTTCGGGCTACGTGGACAAAGCATGTATAAAACATGAGTGAATTTCACGTTTAGACTTGGGTCCCAGCCCCACGACATCTCCTTCGTGTCAAACATCTCCTAATCCTCTCCTTTACAAACAATCTAAAATCTGTTACAGGCATTTCAAATATTTCATATAAAGCATTCTTAGCTTGTATCAACTAAACTGTTACTCAAGAATCTTGGTAACTGAAAACATTTTCAAATGTACAAATACTTAGATCCTTTCAAGAGCAAATATCATAGGATGAACTTCAGTCAACTAAGAACTAGCTGCAGAATCCACAGGAAAATACTGTAGCGAAGAATGATCCAAGGATTGACTGAAATCAGTGCGAGGACTGAATCAAGGCACAGAATGCACAGAGAGAAACACAGACAGGGCAGAGACGGCAGAAAGAACAACTGAGTGTCTTTACTAAGTGGGGGAAGAAAAAAATTTAACATAAATGAAAGAACTGAGATATGAGAGCTTTTAAAGGTAAACAGAAAACCAATGTGAAAAAAGAATAAAACTGGGCAGTGGAGGAGAGGGAAGACAGGCTAGCAGATGCCGAGGGAATCACTCTGTCATGCTCACGAAGGCAGGGACTACAGGGTGCCCTGAGGGAAGGGCACCTGGTGAGAGTCTCCCTGCTCCCACGGGATGGGCGACCAGATGCTCTGTGGGATGCAGGGCTGCTGTTCCGTGAAAAAATGGCTAAGTGTGTAATAAAACAAAGTCCTCGCTACTGAGCTCATCAGAAGTAGAGGAGGTGGCCAAGAAAGCAATTATAAAGACCCACAAACCTAGTTATCCATACCCACACACACAGACTGATCTGTGGTAAACACATATGAGGCCTAGGTTCCCCTAAACACAAGCGATGGTTTTCACACTGCCGGAAGTCTGGAGCTGGCAGCCAGGCCAGAAGGCCGAGCTGAAACACCCAGGACTGGCTCAAGAATGTCAAAAGGTGTCCATCAGGTCCGGAAAAGTCAATCGTAGCCAGTCCTTGGCTCTGGATAAAGCAAATATTAAGTCCTCCTGAGGGAAAGCAATGGCCATTTGGACTTCCAGGAAGGATTCCACAGATCTGTTTAGGACAGTGTAAACTCACAATCGAGCGAACATGAGTGACAGTAGGGACTATAAACAATTATCCCAAGTGCAGGGATAGTGCATCGATGAGATTAGAAGGTACAGTAACTATAAAACGTTTAAAGAGAGAAGGTGGGATTGCATACAGAAGCAAGCAAGAAACTGTGGACCACGCAAGGACAAATTTGAAAAAGAAACTAGAAAACATTTAAAAATCAAATATACAAGTGTTGAAAAACATCAGTGAATTGTCATGTGAGAACTGGCAACTGGAAAATGGATCCAAAGAAATGCCACAGAATGCAGTGTGGAGAGAGAGGAGGGAGATACAAAGGGTGGGTGAAGAGACAGCGAGTAGTGAGTGGGAAATGCTGGCGCATGTGTCCCAGGAAGAGAACGGAAAAAAGGGGCAGAGGCGAGAGTGCAGAAGACAGCTGCCAGAAAACACAGACCACAAAGAGCAGAGGTTCTGCACTTGGGAGGACAAGGCCACCTTCCTGCATGGCCTCTACCAGCTCAGCCTCTTGCTAATACTCAGGACCTTAAGTAGCATCTTCCCTTGCAGCGTGGACTAAAATCTATTGACTTTTCCACCTTAAGAACACTTACATTTTAAAATGTGATCTATCAGTAAATTAAGAAGTTAAGCAAACTTGACTACAGCGTGAAGCTGCAGCAGACCAGCTGGTAGCACTGACTACGCAGGGAGCTCTTTCTTAGTGGCTTAGAGCTTCAGTGTCAGCCTGTCAACATGGGCGGCTACTTCGGTTATCACCCCTGTAGCTCTTTATAGCACAGATACGTGAAATGCTTCATCTCAGCCAGGAAAGGATATAACCTACTGGAAGTCTCAGCAACATGAAAGTACTACAGTTGCACTAAAGAAAATATGGACAAAAGTTGACTAATCTCTTGCTTACTTCAAAGCAGTGATACTAAGCCAGGCGAGTCTTTGCCAGAATCATTTTTAATGCACTTCTTTTTCAGTTCAAGATTTGCCTTCATCATTATTATTTTCCTCATTCTCTTTCTCTTCATCTCTCCTCTTCTCTTCTTTGAGCCATCAGTGGTATCTACTAGCTAAAAGTCTTCTTTACTAATATATTGCCAAGAAACTCAGAGGTTTCCAAATTCCCCACAGTCGTCTCTGCTTTCCTATTTGCATTGTCTGCAGGACACATAGCCAGACACTAAAAGTCCCACACCTCTGGGTTGCCCTGGACAGCTTTGGGGGAGCTCCTGATGCTGATGCCACTGGGACAGGGGCTGTGACATGAAGCCACTGCATCCTGCATTTGTCTTCACTAATGACCATATCCACCATCTTTCTACCCTTATGATTTGCTTTTAATTCACAAAACACAAGAAAAAGGATAAAAAGTCACATTCATCTCGAAGTTAAAAATTGTGATTTCTGTCCTCCTAGGAAACTGCTTATTGCCTCTTTGGCTCATCTGCTTTGACAATACAAGCTGCCACTTTAAAAAAGACCATATTGCAAGGAACCAGGGACAACCTCTGACCTGGAAGTTAACAGGACATTGAGGTGCTTGCTCCAACAACCTTCAGGGAGGGAATGGAGCACAGGCAACAAGTGTTAAGTGGACTGGAGGCAAATCCTTCCCCAGCTGAGCTTTCAGATGAAACTGCAGCCCCAGGGCCAAGCTTTCCAACTGTGAAGACCCAGCTAAGCCTGGCACACATTTCCACTGTGCAAAGCCTGAGAAACAGTAAGAATGCACTGTTTTACCCCACTGTATTCTGCGTTCTCTTATTAAGAGGGGATAGAGAATGAATTCAGAGCCAATATTAAAAAAAATAGTGAGAGTTCACAGAAAAGAGAACACTGGGTTTTCAATATATGAGAAAAGCCTCAAACTCATTAAAGAAAGAAATGAGGCTCTACCTGCAGTGGAAGAATTTCTTAAGCACACAAATTGAATTATAGGAAAAACTAGGTGGTAGGAAAGTAGCTGCTTTCCTATATTGTTATAACATGTACAAAGATAAGCCTCTTAAGAGATGAACCAGGTAATATCTATCAATAACACAAATAGGATTTTGTTTAAAGACAGGAAAAACTTATTATTACAGGAAAAACAGTGGTTATTACAAAGGGTGAATGAATAAAAAATGGCAATGGGGAACTTCTGGAACTCCAAAAATATTCTATTTCCTGAAGTGTTGCTTGTACTTATGTGCTCAGTTTGTGGAAAATGAACAAAATTGTACACTGATGATTTGTGCATTTTTGTACGTTTCATGTATTGTAGGTGACTACACTACACAAATTGTACATGCAAAAAAGATCACTTTATCCACTTCTACCTATTTATCCTGTAGATCAGCTATTCACCCTTGATTTGCTCCCCTAAAGGACCTTTCATGATGTCTGAGGACAGTTGTTGATCACCACAAATAGGTCAAGGGTCATTGTAAGGATGCAGTAAACATCCTGAAGGGCACAAGACAGTCCCCAACAACAAAGAATTATCTATCTTAGCACATCAGTAATGCCCAGGTTGGAAAACTGCAACAGACAAACTCAACAGTAATGACAACAGGGAAAAACGTAAGTCACACTGGAGAATCATGCAAGATAATACCTTACTTAGTCACGTGTACATCACCAGTTGTAAGTCATTTAACCACAGCAGCTCAATAGTATCCTTCTCAATAATGAGCCTCAATTCAGTTACAAGAAAACATCAGACAAACTCAAAATAACTGACCAGAACTCTTCAAAAATGTCAAGATCATAAAGGATAGGGGAAAGCTGAGAACTACCACAGCATGGAGGAGTCTAAGAAGGCATGGCGTCTAAATGCAACATCAGACCTTGGATTGGACTGCGGCACAGAGAAAGGATATGATGAGAAAACTGGGGAAATTGATTTTTAGTTAATGGGACGGGTCCAAAGTTATAATCTGTTTTTAAAGATAATTTTTAAAATGGCATAAAAATTGTACAACGTTATGGGGAGGTTGTATGATATTTCAATGAGTATATACTTAGTATAAGATTTAAATCAGGGTAAGCATATCTCTCTCATCAAACATTTATAAATTTCTTCACTTTAATAACAATTCTATGATTATGGAAGATGTTAATGTTAGGAGCGGGGTGGCTATACCCTCTACACTTGCCACTCTTGACAGCCAGAATCATCTCACAACAAAAAGTTAAAATGTAACATTTATAGTAAGAAAAATAAGGAAGATAGGGCATCACTATTTGAACTAGTACTAAGCAACTTCAAGACACAGCGAAAAAAGGGAATATTAACAACAGTGTTGGGAAATATTCTAATAATCTTAGGTAAAGGGCAATGTATAAATGCCTGTATTTTGGATTTTATATCTTGTACGTATGTTACTTGCTCAGAAAACAAATAATGCCAAAAAATAATCACGCTGATAACCCAGCATTAAGTAAGGATAGCCTTCACTATCCAGTAGTTTGAATCTAAAGTTCATCTACAGGTCCATGTGGTGAAAGCATAGCCTCCTGCTTGGTGCTACTGGGAGGTGGAAGAAACTACGAGGTGGACTAGAAGTCTTTCAGACACTGGGGTCTTGTCCTTGAAAGAGACAGGGGGATTCCCTGCTTCTTCCTCTATTTCATTCCCACAGTGAGATAAGCAGAATGCCCTCTCAGGTGCTCCTGCCATGAAGGTCTACACTGCCACAGGCCCAAAGCCAACAGTGTCAACTGACTATGGGCTGGAACTTCTGAAGCCATGAGCCAAAACAAAACTCTCTCAGTCAATTGATTATCTTGAGTAGTCTATTACAACATCAGAAGCTAACATATATACCTCCTTGGTGCTCATAATGCCTGTTTATCAAGTACTAGTAGGATGAACTAAAAACTGGCACTGGCCTTCTGGAAGTCTTCCTTTCTTCCATCTGAACAATTTCAGTTGCTTCTCCCAGGTCTGCACCTGGCACAGGCCAGCCACAGTCCCTATACGAACTCCTGCCCCTCTCCTTTCCTTGAGGCCTCCATGCACCCCTGTCCTACCAGCCCCAGACAGCGACTCTGTGCCCTTGCACTGGCCACTGCTCTGGCCTCATGGGTTCTCCCCAAGCCCTGCTCGAGGCCTCCTTCTTGTAGATTCTGTCCTGCTTTCTGGGAGATCCAGTGTGAGCAGCGAGCATGATCTCCTGCGTGCCCTCTCGGAGCATGTCTCAAGGCAGAAATAAAAATTGATCTTGCTAACGATCTGTCAAGGAATCCAAGCAGCTCAGCCCTAGTAACAGTGAACTGTCCTCTTTCCTCAATACCCCCTAGGAAGAACCCAGTGGCCTGAGTGTTCCAGCCTCACTGGCTCTGCTAGGGAGCAGTAGCCCTACATGTCACAGAGGATGTGCCCTGAACTCTGTGCTCCCAAGCTGTTCCTCTGACACTTCATCCTATTAGCGGGTACACAGCCCTAGAAGCACATATGCCTGCCCCATGGCTGAAGAAACAAATGAGCGAATGAATGAATGACGACACTTAAAGCAATCCCTGGGTGCAACAGCACAAGACAAAAGCCAGCACAGATTAAGCATTAGCCAAGCCCAGGCATTCACTGCTCACACCAGTCTGGTGAGAAAGCCATCTTGCCATTTTGCAGATGTGGCAACAGTTAAGTTGTTGGCCTAGATTGTGCAGGTAAGGCCTGTCCTGACACTGTGATGAACACTCGAGCTCAGATTACATTCCTGAGCCGGCATTCCTGCTCCCTTATCCTACTTCCTCCCTCAAGATTCCGTGTTGTCTGGGGGGCCGGGGAGTTAGCTCAGTGGTTCCGGTGCCTGTCTTGCAAGCGCAAGGGCCCGGGTTG
>PVIR01002249.1:64803-105475 GCA_004026965.1 Petromus typicus
CGGTAACCACATAACAATACTGGGTGTGGAGACCCACACCCAGCAGCAACCAGTACCACATACCACAGTGCCGGGCGTGGTGGCTCACGCCTGTAATCCCAGCACTCGGGAGGCAGAGGCAGGAGGATTGTGATGTGAGTTTGAGGCTGAGCTCAGGGCCAGCCTGAACCACAAAGCGAGAACCTGTCTCAAAAAACCTTAAAAAAAAAAAGATTCCGTGTTGTGTCTGACCCAGGCATGAGTGCTCAGCGCTTTCTCTTACTTGCCCTTGGTGGGCTCCAGGCTGCTCTGACCATCTTGAGAGTTCTACAGGTTGCGGCTCCTCTGTCCAAAACATTTGGAGCCAGAATCATTTCTGATTTGGGAGTTTTCCAGATTTTGGAATACTGGCATAGACTTTATGGGTTGGGCATTCCCGGCCCAGAAGTCCCAACCCAAAACGGGAAGATTTATTAGCATCAGGAAGGATTAGGGATCCGAGGCTCTATATGCACACACAGCTGGTCAGCACAGGCTTCCACAAAATGCAAGGCTGTGGAACAGTTGGAAAGAGGTAAAGGGGGAGCCACAGGCCCCAAATCAAGGTTGCGGGTGGGAGTCCAGACTCCCCTGTTTCCCCCCCTGTGGTCGAGCTTCACCTGCAGCAGAAATCCACTGGTTCCTGTGTAGTATAAGGAAAATGAAGCAGCCCTCTGGCTTAGGACACACCACCTAGCAAACTGTTGACGGTTTGGTTAATGGCAGGTCCAGTCCTGTCTGCCACCAGTTCTTCACGGTGCTGTGCACAGCTAAGGTGGTGCCAAGACTCCTTCTCTAGGTACCACGTGGACGCAGGAAGGTCTGCGTTCCTCAGGACACCCCTCCGTGATGCACTCAGGCGCTTCCATATTTTCCCCCACTGGGGTGACACTTTGGAGCAGCGTGAGGGAGATTCATGTGCTTCTGCCTCTTTCTTCCTGGGCACCCCAGATCCAGAGAGCAGCTCCAGCTCAGAGCGCTCCAGAAAGGGGTGGTTATGTAAATGCTCTTAACAATGTGCTGCTGATAACACAAGCCAAAGAGAGACAAAATAAAACGCCAAGAGCTGGATGAATAGTGACTACTCCAAATTTTCCACAAATACTACTGCAGTTTGAAGTCTTCCCCCAGGCCGGCATGCCAGGCCTGCTTCTGGAAAGTCTCCGGCATCCCAGGCCTGGCTGCTCCTTCCATGTTACTGAGGGGAGCAAAGACCCTCACTGGGCTGGGGCTGGGGCTGGGTCCGGGGCTGGATGAAGGCAAGGTCCTGGCACCCAGCTGGCAGGGGCAATGAGAAACGAAAGATAACACTCAACTTGCACAGTCTAGGGAACTCTCCGAGAAAGCTGTCTACTGTAAACTCTCAAACGCTTCTGGAAAATTAGGGCCATCTGCTGCCAAAGTCCAACAGCTTCAAGAGGCTGCAGATGCTGGGCAGGAAGGTGAGACCCAGACAGGCAGGACAGCTTTCAGCCAGGCGTCCAGCTCCCCGTACAGCCCAGTCTGTCTGAGAGGGGCAGGGCCAGGCAGGCTCCGGGACCGGCAGCCGCCTGCTCTGGCCAGGTCCACGGGCATTAAAGGGGCAGGTTTCATTTAGATCAGCAATTTCCAAACATGTATGAGAGGCCTGGGAGAAGCTGTATAAAAAGACAAATATCTGAAACCATTCCCCCCGTAATTTTAAGACGGGATTTTAAGTGGGGTAATAACCACCTGCCAGTGTTTGAAAGAGGCTCCAATGAGCCACACAGTTTAGACAGGACTGAAAACAGAAAAGGGAATGTTGCTCCAAAGCTGAATTCTGACACTTTCATTTTTTGAGTGGTTCGGGAATCTCTCCACACCAAGATGGCCAGGACAGAAAGAGGTTTCCAAGCCAGAGTCTGGGAGTTTGCCAAGAGATACTAGATGCTGGTGAGTGATCCCTGGAGTCTACAAGCTCCAGGGAGCCAGGAGAAACAGACAGCGCAGGGAGAAGTGGAAAAGAAAGACTGACAAGATGGTAAGCTAAACTACGTCTTCTCCTCCGCTACCACTGCCTGACAAGGGTTAGATCTGCTATTCAAATTTTTCCCCCAAAGACTCACTGTACTGAAAAGTTAGCTGCTGACGGACTTTTGGAAAGTCCTTGGTTCATGAGGGTCTAACATGATCAGAAGGGTAACTAGGTGACAGTCCCCAGACCTTCTGCTCCGGTTCTTCCTGGGTACCACAGGTGAGCAGATGTTCTCCACCGTGCCTCTCTGCGACAGTCCCACCTCACCTGCCTCACAGGCATAACAGCAGTCAAGCCAAACAATCATGGACTCTAACTAACCTCTGGAACCAGGAGCAAAAATAAAACATTCCTCTTTCCTGTCGATATTGTCTCTCATGCACGTGGGTACAGGAAGGGGAAGCAGACTAGTACCAAAGTATTAGAGAAACAACCCCAGAACACTTACTCAAAGCTAGTTACTAAGCACTCAGCTCTGTTATCTGACTCCCTTGACTTGATGATGTGCCCTTATGATGACCACTTTGCAAACTAGAAACCGAGGTACAGAGACCACATAATGTGTTCATGAAGCGGGGGCAGGATGTGATCTGGTGCTATCTCATGGGCGTCTTCTTCACAGCAGTATAGCATGGACTGCACCTGGGTGCTGCCAGACAAGTTCAGGAGGAGAAGTTAGCGTTAGGAGAAGGAGACCACACAAACCCCTCTGGTGCCTGCAGCTAACATAGACCTTGTCTTCCTTTGGTGCTCAACTGTATTCCAAGAATTGTGCCCTGTGTGTGTCACTGTGCTTTGTGAATGCCATGACACACAGGGGCCTCTGGGTGCATGGAGCCCATAGCTAGTGTGGTCCCTCTGAGCACTGCCATCTTCTATGCCTGTGTCAGCTGGGCATGATTTTCACAGTGATGATGATGCACACGTCACTGTGATGCACTCAGGGTACACAGATGAGGAGTCATTGTGCCCTTCCCCCACTTGCCCCTCCTGTGCTGTCTGCAGCAGCAGCACTGTACCAGTCTCCCTGCTAACAGCGCATACGGAGGCCTACCCACCTGGCTCTACCTGGCGGAATACCTGAGCTTAAACAGCTCTCAAGCCTCGTTAAGAAGTGACTTTGCTGATGGAGGACAGGAGGGACTTGTAATCACAAAAAAGACTGATTGGGCTAATTGCATAAAGTTCATTTCCCCTTTCTAATAAATATTTACTATCCAATGTTTATAACTTTTATGTTTGGATTTTCTTGAAATGCTTTATTGAATTAAAAACATCACATTACCATTGGCTAAAAGAGGAGACAGCTGTATTTGCCAATAACTTCTGCAACAAATGCCAGCTATCAATGCCAATTTTTTGTAGTTTATATTTCCATAGACAGCTTTGCGCCTTATAATAACAACATTCTGCAGACAGACATGAAGGATTCAATGGTGATAGTCTGGGGGCTCCAGAGTGCTCAAAAGCAAAATCTATGGCATTATAATTTTTCCTGGTCCTCCAGTATGCAAATGTTTAAGAAAGCAGCAGCCTGGTTAGTATCTGAAGCCTAAGTTGAGCCCCACGCAACTGTAGCAACACTTTTTCTACATCACTGACGCCATACCTGTGAGCCCAGGTGGTTCCCAGTTCTAACACAGCTATGCGTGTCAAGACAGCAGATGTGTAGTCACAACGAAGTTTTGCATTTTGAAATGACCCAAAGAAGAGGGCACCGGTTCTTCCTGCTGTGGGCAGATGCCCGCCACTCTCCAGCACCAATAGTGGCCTCTGGTGGCACCTAGAAATCCCTCCTCAGAGTTTTCCAGATTAGAGTATGTGCCTCTACCAGGGAAACAGTTCAATGGAAATATAATTTTGAAAATAAAAAACTCCAAATGTGTAATATAGTAATGTATTATTATTTTTTTTTTTGTCAACACATGTGATAAGACCTGGCCCTGCTCCTAATAACCACATTACTGTGGCAGAAGTAAGGAAGGTCAATGTCATTTTGCAATGCCAGACACAACTGCTAGACCTCATGAGAATATCTATGGGTTTGTTCATGAAGTCTTTCTCTAAGCCAATGGAGATGTGGTTCTTTTATAGAATAGCGTGTTACTCTGCCATAAAAATAAGATTGAGTCATTTATACTTGAATATACCTTCAGGATATCCTCATGAGTGAAATACATAGGTCACAGACGTGTAAATATTGTATCTTTTCTCTGGTAAGAGAAAAGGAAGATGTAAATGAGTTCTAGTACATAGAGTAGATACTGTGAAATAGAAAATATTTAAAAAGAAATAGGATATAACGGTAAATGAGGGGAAAAATAATATGATGGTAATAAAAAAAAGGGCAACAAAGCTTATATATATAGGGGGTAGGGAGTAGTAGGGTGGGTAGGGGGATGGGAAAAATGAGAATTAAGTGGTGTCATATACTGATACAAATTCTGAATGTTGAATGTGATGATGATGTGTATATATAACATATCAATAAAGATTTGAATTTAAAAAAAATATCTATGGTTCCTCCTAATGGAAGGAAATGAGCACTTCAATTACAAGCTTGAGAAAAAGCAGTAAATGCCCGAGCCATGGTAGACCGCTACTCTCTACCTTCGGAAGAAAAGACTGGGCTCCTTTCTCAGCAAAGGGACCGCAGCAAAATGAAAACAGCCCACCTCTAGGAAGGCTGGTTAGTATTTTCCTCAAAATCCCATTTCTTTCTTCCCTATCTCTTTGCCCTGTATTCCAAAAAACTTTCAAATCCTTCACAACTGTGCCTCACAGCTTTATTCCCGGGGGAATGTCCAGCCATCATTGTGTTTCATTATTTTATCCTCTACGACAAAGTTCCAGAACTTCTGAACACACATACACACACATACACACACCCCTAGAAGCTTCACTGATTCTTAGCTGCTTATCTCAGCTTCCCTCTGTGTCAGCGAGAGGCCGAGCTGCAGACCTTCCTGTTTGCCACACAGCAAAAGCATATGCTCAACTCCTCACTGGCCAAACCACGCTGAATGATTACTTATTCTGATTGGTATCACTGTCTACAGCCATGGGACCTAATCTAGGGAGAGGTGAGGGCTAACTGTGATCATGCTGGTTGGAAACTTTGGAACTAAATGTGGACACTGTTTAATAAATGCTGTGCAATGGGTTTACTATTCTCATACAGTCAATGTATTACTTGTTACATCTCCACTTGGTTTTCTGTGTTGTTTAACGGCAATAAGTGCTGTTTGCCTCTTCTGTGCATGGTATGAACTGGGTGATACGACATCACTTGTAAGAAACACGAGTTTATTTCCTTGCTCTGAGTCCTAAACTTTCCATGCTTAATTATGCACAGCTGCGTTTGTGTCAAGCGTGGCCGCAAGTGCAAGTGTGGGTGAGTATGTATTGCGGCTATTTGGGGCATCGAGGTGAAAACGCCATGTGTACATGCCTGTCTGTGCTTGGGAACGCGTGTGTGTAGCCCTGAGCCGACGCCAGGCGTGTGCGTGTGCGTATCCCTGAGCCAAGGCCAGGTGTGTGCGTGTGCGTATCCCTGAGCCAACGCCAGGCGTGTTGAGGGAGGGCCGGGCTCGGGCTCGGGCTCCTTGCTGAGCCAGCCCTTCTGGGCTGCTTACCTCCATGTTTTTGCAGAAGGTGGCATTGGTGCCAAACAGGATCTGGCACTGCTCGTCCGCGCTGTAGTGCATGCCGGGCAGCTTGTGAGACAGGCGGACTGTGTGCTGGCTCCTGGGGTCAGTGACCAGCAGACAGGTGCTGACTTTGGACCTGAAATAGCCGAGAGGCAAGCTCACTTGCATGTACACTCAAGTTCATGCTTTTCAGTCCCCGAGGAGGACATTCCTTCAGGTATTTATGGAAAAGGATCCAGGTAGCAGACATTCATAGATTGTGTTTTATTTGCTCTTTATTCCTTTTCTTCTTGGCTAAATGTTGATTTCTACTCCAAGGCAATGAGTTATGGGCTGCTCAGGAGGGTCCTGGGAATAATATCCACCAGGCAAATGGGCTCTTCTTAGGGAGTTTGATAGAAATGCTTTTGAAACAGATTACTGTATTATCTTAGAGTATGGATGCAAGCCAAAGTTACTGAGAATAAATAAAAAACACAAGAGAAGGTTGCTGTATTTTAAATGAAGTCAGCAGGCTCATTTCCACTTCCCTAGACTCTCTTAAAGGGTCTGCGGGGCTGACGGGTTTGCAGGACTCACGGGTCACCTGCCATACCTCGTGTACACAGGGACTTCTGGAAGGTATGCAGGACTCACAGGTCACCTGCCATACCTCGTGTACACAGGGACTTCAGGATGCCGACCAGAATAGGAAAGTTCACTCATTAACGAGAGGTATATTTCCCCTGAAGTAGGCTCTATTAGAAGGTTAAATACTTAAGTACTGGGCCGGGGATACAGCTCAGTGGTTCCAGCACCTGTCTTGCAAGTGCAAGGACCCGGGTTCGATCCCCGGTAACCACATAACAATACTGGGTGTGGAGACTCACACCCAGCAGCAACCAGTACCACATACCACAGTGCCGGGCGTGGTGGCTCACGCCTGTAATCCCAGCACTTGGGAGGCAGAGGCAGGAGGATTGCTGTGATGTGAGTTTGAGGCTGAGCTCGGGGCCAGCCTGAACCACAAAGCGAGACCCTGTCTCAAAAAACATTAAAAAAAATACTTAAGTACTTTCATTTTTCTATTCTTAAGGCAAGGCAGATGGTTGTAAAGAGAAAAGACAGCCATCTGCCAAACTCTTACAGAAAGAGCTGCATGTGCACAAGTACACATAGAGGAGGCTTGTCCCCTCTTCCGGGCTCAAACTCACATCACCTGTCACCAGTGGGACCCTGTGTATGGGAGCAAACGAAAGCTTCCTGTTCCACTGTACTGACCCCTCTGGTCCCTTCTGGGTCAGTAAAAATAAAATAATACCAAGTAGTTACAATATATTATTACAGTTGTGTGAAAGCAAAGACTCAATCAAAGTAGGCTGTATTAAAACTAGTACGTTCATTTTCAGCCTTTCACTGCTTAAATAATTTCTCCAGCATTAAGAGGTGACAGAAGCCCCAGAAGGATGCCTGTGTCACCTCCCCCAGCTGCTCTGGGTACTTTAATGTATTGCTGGACTGTAAAGCTCACTATGCAAGTAGCACTCGGTGACTCAGTTCCGTTTTTGCCGGGAAAATGATGAATACAACCGAGCGGAGAAATGACTGAGGTAAATACATTGCATTAAGACTGCAAATCTCCCCTTTTGGTTTTGACACTAAGGGACTGGCATGGCCCCTGGATACACTCAATTTGATAATAGTTTGAAACAGATGGTCCAATCTTATGCTGAAGCCTAGGAATGAAATGATGTACATATCTTCCTCGAAGAAAGTGGCAGTGAGACATACTCACTCCCCCCTCCCCCAATAAATTCACTGCCCTCCAGGGAAGCAGCCTTAGCAGCAGGAAGTGCTCGGCTCTGTGGCAACCAAGGGAGACCATTAAAACCATATCCACTCATGGTCACAGACTGCAGGTACATGCGATGGGTTTTCAAGACAGAGTCACTATGCTGATATTTCCATCAGTAGATAAGCATTTGTAGATGGACACAGACTGATTAATCAATGTGGTACCTGATGCACATTTGGAAGGAGGTGTCTTCCTGTTAAAGAGCCTGCACTGACCACCTCTTCAGGCAACTGAGGATTCAACAAGAGATTCACTCCTCCTCCTCGCACTTGTTGAGCTCCATTTTGTCTTCTGGAGGAGCTTCCGAGTGTTTAGCTACAAAATAATTCAATGACTTACTTGAGAAAGTTTTCAAGGTCATCTCGACTGCAGGAGGACCAAGAGAGGTCACTGGGATTCCGGCCTTTCACCCACTCTCCGGACATGATGTGGGACCGGCCAGCGCAGGATGAGTGGTCATCATCGTGGTTCATCCCCAGGCTGTCCAGAGAGGAGAAAGGGACACCATGCTAGAAGTGTCTCATTTCAGGTCCAGGCCCAAGTGAATAATGGGCACTGACGTTCAGTCTTAAGTACAGATACTCCTTGTATAGCAACCTATTTAGAAGTGTTTGGACTTACGATACAGATTTATAGTGCAGAAATAGCAGTGGGAACTTACTGTGGCTTTACAGAGCAGTACAATAATTTTGCTGATTATATTTTACAGTACAATTCTCTAGTTTTATGCTCTGTTCTTTCGGTGGCAGCAAACCTATGGCACATGTGCCACAGTTGGCTGTTATTGAAAGCTCTAAAAGGTTTGCTGTCGCTCTTATACATTGTAGTACTGCATGAAAGTCATGCAAATGAAAG
Organism: Petromus typicus; assembly: GCA_004026965.1. Taxonomy (NCBI): domain Eukaryota; kingdom Metazoa; phylum Chordata; class Mammalia; order Rodentia; family Petromuridae; genus Petromus; species Petromus typicus. The sequence goes on from PVIR01002249.1 coordinate 73,157, forward strand.
TCATCAAGTTACAGTTTCCTTTGACCACTTCTTTGTTCTGAATTTTGCAGTGTACATACTCTACTATATTCAATTCCTCTTCTAGTGACCAATTCATCTAATGACCTGGTCGCAGAACAAGAACCCAGTCATTAAATGAAGAATGCCTGTACAAAAGATGCAATACGATACCAGATAACAGAGCAGACTGTGGGCAGGAATTTACAGAGAAAGTGAGAGGGCAATGATTTGATCACATGATACATGAAGACTGAGCATAGAGATATTCAAATAATAATGAGTGAATAAATTCTATTAACTGTGACATCATAGTTCTTAAACTTTTAAGCTTCTGATGACTCAACTTGCTTGTCAGAAGTCCAAGTGTTTTGTGTTCCTCAGACGCACACCGTCATACTAAAGGCCAGGGGGAACTGGCCAAGACTTTGATTTATCAAATGTCATGAGTTCAGGGCCCCACACTCATGAATAAGTGTGGGCTTTTAGCTTTCACTTTTCTGAACCAGGGTCCGCCAAGATTGTTACTGTTACCCTCCCCACCCAACCAGATCTGAGAGACACCAGGAAGCTCAGCAAGGCATAAAGGGCTGACCACACATTGTACGCTAAACAACGACCCTACTGTCTGTACACATCATCACTAGGGTGAGCTGAAAGGCAGATCAGACAAGATCAGCTGGCCGGCAGTTTGCTGATCTGTGATTTCCAGGACAGGGACATACCAGGCATAAGGATGCCAGCTCTGTCAACAATCCCAGTGGTAGAGAAAACAAATGTACTTCAATTCATCCAAAAGCTATTTGTTAAGTATTTCTCAAGTGCCAGGTAAGAGAACAGAAGGGAAAGGCAGAGAGAAGATAATTGCTAAAAAAAGGTCAGGGATGCTTCTGTGGAGCCCACTTTCCTAGTTTTGCTCCCTTGCCTTTGATCGTCACTCTTCATGCTTTTGAAACAGATTACAGTATTATCTTAGAATATGGATGAAAGTCAAAGTTACTGAGAATAAATAAAAAACACAAGAGAAGGTTGCTGTCCCCTGTTGGCTGCTTCCTGCTGACAGATCCCCCACAGAAGCATGGGGGGGATGCTCTATCTAAAACCTGCAGCTCCTCTGAAGCATCTGCTACAGAGAAGCTCCTTGGCCAAACCTCATGTGGAATAAGAACAGCGAAAGCCAAAGCCACCATTTCTTCTGCAAAATATATGCCTGTGGCACTGCACCCTGGGCCTCGGGCCAGCAGAGCCCTTTCTGACTCTGTTTCCATGAGTTAAGGAGCAAGCATTCACCAAAGGTCGACTATTTTCTCACATCTGCTTGTGCAGTGATACTCTGTACTGCAGTCCATAAGTGTGATTAAGAGAGCCAAAGCAAAGTTGTTTCTGTGAAAATTAATTTTAGCTAGTAGCTAAAATACACTGCTATCAAAATAGGGGTGGGCATGACAGAGTAAAAGATGAGGACTGAATTGCTTCAGACGGGTCTTTTACCCTCCTCTCATGGATACGAATATGTGAAATAAGCTGGATTCAAATTCACATTGCAAACATGCTTTCAGGAAAGATGGTGATGGCGAAATCCAGTTGGCAGGTATATTCAGAGAGAAGGCTCTCCGTCCTTGTCATGAAACTGGTGAAAAACTACAATATTTAAATATATTAATAATGTACATATATAATGTTTACAACTCTGTTTTATAGCTTAAGTTAAAATGTTTAAGCACTTAAGTATTGTATCTTGCTGTTTCTCCCTCTGAACCAGTTTTCTGGTTGACTGGTCAATTGTTAATTGGTGAACTGGTCAACTGACCGACTCTCATGGCGTGTCTGTGGGTGTCCACGGCCACACACTGTCAGTGCAGACCTCTAGCAATTCCCTAACTTCAGACGTCCTTCCTCGATTCCTACATATCTTCCCACATTTTCTCGATTCCCACAAGGCAGCTTCTCCATTTGTGACTGGCTCACAGAAGGTGCTCAGTAAATATTCAGCAAGGCATTACATGTTTAATACTAAAAACTGTGCCCTGGCTTGGAGAACCCATCCACGATGCACGTGTTTAGTACAGTAGTATGCTGTTCAGGAGAATAGTGAAATGCACTCCTGGTGAAAAGCTCCCAAGAGAAGTGATATCGGGATCTAAAAGATATCAACATCCCCAGGTTCATGGCAGCAGTATGCTCAACAGCTAAGACGTGAACACAACTGACATATATACTGACATGCATACAGTGGACTATCACTCATCCATAAGATAGGATTTCTTCAATATGCAACAACATGGTTGAATCCTAAAGACACTATGTTAAATGAAATCAACTTTTTCCTCTTTTGCTTGATATCTCCTCATTCTTGTGTTTTCTATTAACTTTTGAAGAAACTGACTGGGTTTTTAAGTATATTTATCTATAGATATCATTACTTGGATACCTTAAATGTGACACAGGGTTTGACTAGATACCTAAATACAATTGGTAGTGTTTTCAAATGGGTGAAGTTTTGGAAAACTTTGATTCCCAAAGCTCTGTGAAACATATAGAAATTATTAAAATAAAATGTCACATTAAAAGAAATAGTAGTGCCAGCTTCCATCTTCAGTTTTAATAAGATGTAACTGCTGCTCGTGGGTCTGGTCAGACAGCTCCATCTGGAGACCTAGGAGTCTTTAGTGAGCATTAATGATGCTTTTGGAAAATGTGTGGTTCTGGGGTTCTGAGCTGGTCTTTGGGGACATCATCTGAGAGCCTGTACAGGGCTCGGTCATCTGTCCCTCAAATCCTCCACCACAAAAACCCATCTCCTTACACAGCCCTTGTGACTGGCCCCCTCGTTGTGGGGCAATAAGCATGTCCATTGCCACCAACTTCAACATTCCACAAATAGACACTTAATGTATTTTCAGAGATGGTTAAATCCCTGTAAATACCCTAAGTCTACATAGCAATTCTCCAAAACCACACTGCCAACAATTGGCCAGGGTCAGGAGCATCTCCCACCTCAGGTTGTGAACTTTTCAAACCTAGATCATAGTCCTATGCAGAACGAACACTCCAGTTCACTGTCTGTCTCAGCTGTGATGACTGACACATGGGGTCTTCTGAGCAGCCCTCCGATGGGATTCCTATCCAACATGGATGTCCGGAGAACAAGCCATGCGAGGTTGGTCTCATGTCAGAGAGAGGAATGTTGAGCTCGGAACCACTTCTAAATTTTCTCTGGATGTCAGACTTGTTATAAAACCAAAGCGCCTGCTCCCCACCTACTAGCACTCTCTCCTGGTTGGAGAGCTTGTCTCTCAGGAGATGCACAGAATGACTGCAAAAAGTGGAGGCTATTGTTGACCCCTGTCCAGTCCTCATAGGATCTGACCCACCAGCAGTGTAGTACATTTGGGGAGTGTTCATCTCTGGCGGCCCTCGAAGGAGGACTTCCCTCAGGAGTGCTCCAGTCAGCAAGATCAGCCAAGAGTGGAATTCCTGGCTTTCTGGAACTTGTCTCTAATATAGATCATGCTTGATCTGATTTAAAATGTGAAACGCTAAGTAAATGCTCATGAATTTACAGTTTGATGAACTAGCACTGGGCTGGGAGTCTTGATACTTGAGGCTCATAGAAACTACTGTTTAGGTTATTTTTAGTTTAAATAAGACTACCTGACTACAATTCCATGTTATTTTAGGTTTATGCCCTAGGGCACTTATTATTTCTGGCAGTGCTATATTTAACAAAACGTGTAGTGTTAAGTACACACAGTAATTTTAACTTTAAGTGACTGGGAGGCTGGGGCATAGATGGGCCTCATGTCCCAGGTATCAGATACAATAATATCTTAATGGCCTAGAGTTGATTTTTATGGTAAAACAAAATAATATGCTGCTTCTGTATTTGCTTTGGGAAATCCCAATCATTCCATGGAGGGAGTTCTGAAAGAATTCCCACAATGCTCCCCCCTCCTAGTTTCACCCGAGATGTTGGAAGGCACGGGAGATGGTTAAGGATTCTAGACTTGGTGCATTTGCCATTTTAGAAGCTTCAGTTTTACTTGGCACTGAGCTCTACTTGTCTCAGATGCTTTGAGATTCTGAGCTCAGGACAGGAGTTAAGTCTGGCCTCTCTTTAAAGATATAACTGCCTTTGGGAAATGGATACTTCTATTGGGATAAAGAATCCAGAAAAATACACCAGGGAACAGAGCATGTCCACTGGGAGGGGCGGAGCTAGCAGGGGCGGAGCTAGCAGGGGCTGGGTCAGTAGCCTTGTGGTCAGCTATTTGGCAGTCACTATTCAGTAGATCTTATTAATTTTATTAAAACTGCAATAGCAGGAGTAGCACTAGGCAGCTTCTACAAAATGGTGGGCCATGTTATTATGGCTGTTGTTAATTAACATAATAAAAACCGACACATCAGCCTTATGCTACAAAATTCTCCCTGGAGGTACCTTTTACCAAGTACCAGACTGTGCTCTCAGTATTTTGCTACTGAGAAACTTCATCTGCAAGACAGACAACTCACTGGGAGAATTACAGCAAAACTCAATTACAACAGGCTGAAGAACTAAGCTAGCTATCATGATCATTACTAATCTTAATACAAATTAACATCCAAATTCTTACTCACGGAAAATGTTTTTGGTTTAGAAAAAAAATCAAACAGCTTTCAGGAGGTGATGATAATGCTAGTACTAGAGCAGATCCAGACCATCACAGGACACATTCCTATGTCCTCCCTGTCAATAAAAACAATCAGAAAGCACTGTGAAATTCTGAATCCGCAATGAGTAACAGCAAAGAGAATGTTGGTAATTACGCTGTAATGGATATCAGAGATGAAATGGACAATATGCATGCAATATAAGTGCTAACTCTCTTTGTCTCTCTCAGCTAATTAGAATAATGAAACAATAAAGATAGTCAAGTTCTTGAATTAATATATATATGGGATTTTGACATTATAGGTAAAAAATCAGGTCCAGACTCTCTCTTTTCTAGTCTCGCCTGCATTTGGGTGCATATGCGTATTTATACAGACATATAGATAGGGCAACACCAGGTCGCGGTCTGAACATGGCAGATTGCATTTTTGCTTGGCTCTCAGTTGCAGTGGGCTGAAGTCAGTAAAGGTTCAGGGGATATAGGCCTGGGGCTGAAACTGTCACCACTCTGAGAAATGCTGTGCTGTGGGCCCGAGAGGCTTGTCAGTACCAGACCCCTTCATCTCGCTCCCACACAACAAGCGTGCTCTTCATACAATGGATCCTCTTGCTAAACTCCACTGGCAGTTAGAATGAGATACGCACATGGCAGAGTGAATCACTACTTATGAACTTAAAGCACCCCATAAACACCTAGCACCATGTAACAACCCGCTATGGCTTAGCTCCCACAATTCCCCTGAAAGTCCCACCTGTCCAGAGACGGGCTTTGAGAAGGTAACTGGTTGTGGTGGATGCTCCACTCACTCACAGACAAGCTCACAGCTGATGGTGTGTGAGGAGGTAGAGGTTGGTTGAAGAAGTGGGTCACCGAAGGCGCAACCTGGAAGGTATATTCTGGTCCTGGTCAATGGTCCTGGTTCAGTCCCTCTCCATTCCCCCTCCCCGACTCTTCTCCTCTGTTTCCTGACAACCATGGTTTGAGCTGCATCCTTTCACCAGGCTCGTCCATCACACCATCATTTCTGCTCAAAGCCAACTGACCATAGATGCATTCCTCTGAAACTGAGCCACATGTAACCTGGATTCCTTTGAGGTGTCAGGTGTTTTGCGCAATACCGAACAAGTGACTCATACAACCCCCTAGCACACAGGACTCAGGCTACCCTGGAGTGTGCACCTGCTCTGTCATCTCACATGCACGACTGGCTTCATGGTAGGATGGTCGCAAACACAAGCACAGGATGATGTAGGTTCCCAAGTGAGAGGCACCTCTGCCCAAATGAGGGAGGCTCATCTGCGGCTCCCCCACAATACTCTACATACAGCATCCAACAAGCGCATGCAGAGCTGACGCACACACTCACGTCTCGTCACTTCAACAGACTTGGAGTCAGGTAAGATTTGCAAAATTTGATGCCCACAGAAAAATGTTCATAAAACCACATGTATTCCTGCCCTGGGAAAATACTCTACAGAATGGTGTATACGATTCCAATGGGAAATTCTGAAGATATCTGAAATGATGAGAATTTAGCCTTTCTGGGTGGCTGTTTTAGAGAGAATGGGCGACTTCAATGAACATGGAGAGGTCATATCTTCGGTCTTTCCCGAACAGCCCCTGAGGAGTTCAGCCTGCACCACAGCCTCCTCCACTTCGTACTGGCATCATGCAGGGTTTTCCACACTTGGAGCTGATGCACTAGTGTGCACTGCTATTTGTCTGTTTAGAACTGGTTATTGCTTCTACATAGGAAAACCAGGCTTGAGCAGAAAACCACCAAGGCAGAGTCCTCTGCATGCGATCTTACCTCCCAACCTATACTTTTACTGGATTCCTTTGTTCTGAGTCTGAGAGGGGCCTGCTGTAGGCACACAGGGCATGGCAAAGGCTGAAGGCACAGGGTTACATGGCGTAAGTGTGTCCGAGCCACACCTACTCTCAGTCCTCCCCACTCGGCTCAGGTTGTCCTGAGGATGATGGGGCCAACCCCAATTCTGGTTCGAGTGTGGCCTATAAGACCTTGTGCGCAGTTTACTAAGTAAGAACACACCCGAGGTGAAGAATACAAAATCTCTCTCTTGAGAGAAATGTGCTCCTAAGTTTCTGTCTGGAAAAGACTGGCAGGAAGAGCGGCCTGGGGCCATAGGCCTCGCTCTGACAGAAGAACTGCGAGATCCATGAAACGGAGAAGACGGAAGATGATGCTCTCTGCTTCCGACTTCGAGAGTAACCCTCCCCTGGCGCTGCAGGCCCAAGACGAGAACAGGGTAAAAACAGCAACGCAGTGACGGCTGAGAGCTGGAAACTCGGCTAATCATCCGCACTCCAGAAGTCAAGGTGGATCTTGCCACTAAACATGGATGACAACTAAGCAGGTGAAAGTGGGGATGGAGTTCTCGTTTTTAGGGGCTTCTCCAGCCACTGTCAGTCTCACATATGTGTCTCCTGTGGCATGCTGCAGGGTCAAGTATGCAGAAGGTCAAGATGAGCTGTCCCTGTCCAGTGCACACTCAGACCTCACAACCTGAGATGGGGAGGATACTGCTCTTTCCCTTTATACCTCAGTGATGTTGTGGGTCTCTTCCTTCTCCCAGTGATGGCCCTGATTCAGAACAGTGGCTGCTTACCCCAAGCGCCCTGCATCTTACCACCATTAGGCTCCGCACATCCTTCTGGAGGAGCAACTGTGATGGCATGTGTGACAGGTATGGTGGTGAATGCCAGGGCCAGAAAGGAGGCAGAAATGATGCTGGCATCACTGCAGAGGGTCTTGTCTTAGAGATGGGAACTCAACACTCCTGGTATGGCGGAGGCTGCTGCCCTCCCTGGGGTAGCCCAGGGCACTGGAGTCCTCATGGATACCCTTGTCTCCTTACTCACTCACCAAGGCAGACTCCGCCACCTCTGACTCCAAGGACAGACATCCATGGTGCAAAGGTGGGCTCTCCTTCAATGTAGATGCCATGCACGGAGCCCAAAGAGAGAATAGTATTGAGAGAGCAGAAAAGGCAATGCTATACAACAGGGCCTCCTGCCCACCAGGCAGGGGGACTTGGGAGAGAAGAAAGAACTGCTCTCGGTGTACCTTGTTACATATGTCATCTCATCAACTTGCCCTTACTGTCCCCACTTCGCAGATGAAGGAATGCAGGCAAAAAGAGGATGAGAAGCTTGCTGGGGTCCAGTAAGCCAAGAAATAGTCAGGCATCACTGAGTCTACGGAGTCCATACTCTGCCCAGCCACCTGAGGATGAAATCTATGCCCATGGCCACTGAAGCAAAGGACCTGGACCTGCTAGTCGTGCAGAAGTGGGATTATGTGACTACAGTGGTTGGATGTGTACACTGGGACTGCAGGTATCTACCATATGTGCTAGAAGTCAACAGCAAACTCTCTTGGGGTAATAGGTCTAGAGGCCAAGGCCACCAGACAGACAGACACAAGCTCTGCTCTTGGGGCAGCAGGCTTTCCAGGAAGCCAGCAGCTCTCTTAGGGCCACCTGGGAGGGATCTGTGTTCTCTGGGAAGCTGCCCCAGGGACATTCTGAGTACCTTGTCATTCAGGAAGGGGTCAGATGGTCTTCTTCTTGGACGCTTCTGAGTTCTCCTATCTGAAGCACAGGTCTGAGACATCAACAGTATCAGCCTCAGCCCCAGCCTCCACCCATCCACATTCACCCCAAACTCAGAGGTCAAAGGTGGGAAAGGACTTAGGGGACGGTTCCACAAGCCCCTCTGATAGCAAAGTCTGGGATGTTCAAGTTCCTTATCTGAAATGGCACAGTATGTGCACAGAACCCACATCCTTCCTCTCCCATATACTTTACATCATCTCTAGATGCTGTACACAACTCAATACAGCATAGATACTAGGAAAATAGTTGTTACACTGAGTTTGCGCCTATTTGGTACCTTTTTTTTTCCCCCCCAAATATTTTTTACCTGTGATACACCCAAAAGCATGAGATGAGTGGGCACAGCGTGGTTTGGGACTGGTGGCTGGCACTCTCAAGTTCTCCATGATCTCCCTGTCTTCCCTTAGTAACTTGAACTTTTGTGCTTCAGAGACACTGTCAGGAGACCGCTGCTCAGGTCACTAACTCCTTTGGCAAATGAGAAGGGGAGTCCCACAGGCCTCCTCCAGCTGAACCTCTGCAGAGAACAACACACAGGGAGAGAGGGCTGCCCAAGGCCTTCCAGCCACAGTGGATGCCCAGGGTCTTCTGAGTTCTGGTTTAAGTCAGATTTCTGGTTAATCTCAAAAGTCTTTTCTTTACACAACCCAGCCAAAAGGTGGAGAAGAGATATCAAATTAGGAATCACTCAGATTCCCTACTTAGGCTTCAGGATAAAACCTGTTTGCGCTCTGATAAGCCCCACAGTCTGCCCTCACTTCAAGACATCTTTTGGAAGAATCACAGGTCCCCTGTATCTATGGGCTCTGTACCTTTGGAATCAACTGAATACAGATAAATAATATTTGACAATTAAAAAAAATCATATCTGTGCTGAAAATGTGCAGACTTTTTTACTTCCTACACAATACAGTATTAACAACTATTTACACATCATGTACATTACCATTAAGTACTATGAGTCTCTAGAGCTGATATGCAAATACTATATTATTTTATTAAGGAAAATGAGCTTCTGTGGGCTTTGGAAATCAACAGATATCCTGGATATCCCTGCAGATATCAAGGGACAGCCTTATTTACTCAGAAGAAATGCATTAGGTAAACTGCTTTTATACCTGCTTTTTCCCCCTCAAAGAAACTAGGTTGAGGGTTTTTTCTTTTTAAACACCAGCAGTCCTTAAGTAGACTAGATTATTTTCAACTCTATTAGACTTAGAAACTTCTAGGCCTTAGAAGCATAGATTTAATGTTCTTTCCACTGACAAACAAAAGCAACTGCTTGATTTCTCAGGAAGCGTTTTTCTTGGGCAACAGAAAGGGCCTGGCTTGCGTCCCTCAATTTATTCAGTAGCCAAAAATAAGTGTATGGTAAAAATTCAAAGGATATCAAGGGCATAAGATGAAAACTGAAACCCCCCACTAGCTTCCCCAAAGGCTTCTGCTACCCCAATCCCGGACAATCCCTGCCACCAGTTCCTTTAGGGCCACCTTTTAATGGGCTTTGGAAACCAGCCCCCAGCATTTCCTCTCCCCTTCAAAGGCCAATGCAGAGGAGGGGGATTAGCTGACCTGCAGGAGGGAATGCAGCTAAGAGAGAACCTGCTGCTTCCCAAAGTTCAAAGACCCCTCGTGGACATCAAAAGGCACAGGATGCTCCAGGCAGCAGAAATTCTAAGGACAGGCTGCTTCCTGCTCCTAATGACCATTACTCTCTTCCTTTCCTTAATACTACACATCAGGAGGGACTTTACAACCTAATTAAGTGGACTCTGCCTTTTCCACCCTGCCATGGGGCTGGAGAGAAGACAGATGGGGTCAGGAGAACATATTTCTCCATCCCCTTCCCATATTGGTTAAGTGCTGACTACTGGTCAGGCAATGGCCTGAATCCTCACTGGACTTTCACAACATCCATTTACTCCAGTGCTTTAGCTCATCCTCTTCATCTATCTGGAGTTCCTTTCTACTTTAAGGCCCACTTTGTAGCTCACTTCCTCCCTGCACTGGCCTGCCCTGCTTAAGAGAGATTTCTACAGATCTAACTTACAACCATCAAAGTCCCTATAGACAGGGCAAAATTTGGAGGTGGATCCCAGAATCTGAAGACCAGGAAGGACCTAGTTCAATTTCTCTGAAGCCCTGGCTCATGAATCTTCTAGAAAGTTCTAGAAATCACTAGTGCTTGGCTTCCATGACCAGAGGTCCTCATTTCAATGGTATAAGATGTAACTTAGGCATCCGGATTTTTAAGGGTTCCCGCGTGAGTCTAATGTCTATCAAAGTTTGATAACCATTACTACAGTGTAGACCAGCACAGCTCCAACTTCAGGGCAGGTTAAAATCCCTGCTATGTGTAACATGGGGAAAGGTAGTTGTGTAAACTTAGATTGTTGGATCTCACTGCAGTTTCTGATTCAGGTGGTATAGGGATCTAAGGAGTTTCTCATACAGCTGCTATAGTTTAGATCTGGGCTATCCCCTAAGGACTTTGAACCACTGAGAAGTCGCTGAGGGGTTCCCCCTGGCTGAGGCAGTTCTGGGACCCCAGGTCACTCCTCTGTTCCTTTCACCTTCTTAGCCACCATGAGGTGAGCAGCTTACATGCCTCATATTCCTGCCATAAAATACTAAATTGCCACAGGTCCCAAAGCAACTGGGCCAATCACAGATTGAAACTATGCCCCAAAATACATCTTTCCTTGGTAAGTTGATTGTCTCAGGCATTTGCTACAACAACAGAGAAGTAACACAGCAGCCACACACACTGAGAACTACAATTAATGAGCTATTTTCAGCACTAGCAAGCACACCAGGTGGACTATCAACCAGGGTGGTAAGCAGAGAACTTCCCTGGAATCCTAATGTGGAAATGCTTTGAGCCCACACAGACCAGGCTCGCTGGGAAGGGGTTGTTTGTTTTTGTGATACTATAGGTTGAACTTCATACTGAGCTATATTCCAAGGCTCTTTGTTTTGTTTTTGTTTTTTGAGACACGATCTTTTGAAGTCACCCAGTCTGGCAATCTTTTGACTCAGCTTCCCAGAGAGTTAAGGTTACAGGGGTATGCCAGGACACCGGGCTTGGGTAAGTACATTTTACAGGGCTTCCCAAATGAGCCCAGGAGGCCAACAGGGCTAAGAACAGCTTCTCCAGAAAGAAACTCAGGGCCAACACCACAGATCTGTCCCATCCAGATAAAACATCTGTTCCCACACAGCCTCCAGGCACAGACCTCTGCCTGCCTTCCTGGTGAGGCAGATCAAGCTGATCAAGCCCAAACAGCTCAAATCTTTTTTTGGGTCCTCATTTAATCTTCTCATCCTTTGCCCACAAAGTCCAGGGAGAAATATAAGCTAACACCTAACAGCAACAATTATCACCAAGATTTCAATGAGGCAAAACAACATTAAGGACAGCTACTTCTGGTTAGTCAAAGATAAAATTCTGAATTTATTTCTGCCCAGATTTCCAAATATTGGGGTGAAACCAGGGAAGGCACTGGTTTTGGGAGATTCTGGACAAACTCAAAATACAAGATTCAAATCTTTTGGACCTTGTACACATCCAACATTGCTAGGGAACATGCTAAGAACAAAGTTCAAGAATAGTAACCATTCCTGCTATATTACTAAAGTCATGGGCTGCTTGATGAGAGGAGAAATGTGTCATTATGAGATCTGACAGCTGTAAAATGTGTATTTACACAAAGACAGCTACCCACCACTAGATGCTATAATCATATAGGACCATAGTGACTTACATGGTTTGCTACTGACCAGCGATGGAAATGTCATTATGTGGTACATGACTATGCTCGTCTGAACTCTCTGGATATCCTATGAAGCCAAGGTTTGCTTTGGAAATTTCCACACAGTTGAATCTCTCTCTGCTATTCTTACAGGACAATTTTTATCTTAAAAAAAATCTTTACTTCCCTTAGCAGAAATTACAGCTTCTTGTAGTAATCACTACTGCTTAACTGGCATTCAATTTACAGGATAAAAATATATTCTTTGGGCCAACTTAATGACTGTGTATACAACTTGTCCTCAAACCCTCTGAATTTGGCTCAAAGCAACTCTCGTGTTCCAAGGATGGAATGTAGTTTCAAGTAATGCCAAGTGTTGCATAAGTGATAATTGATATTTTTACAAGCAGAAACTTTGTAGTTGATAATGGGTTATTAAAACAGGAAAAGAGGCCCTACCCACAAAAATCTCATCTGAGATACAAAAGGTGTTCTAGACAATAAGCCTCACAGTGTCAAGAAAGGGTGGTTCCTGTAGGTCCTATTGCTCCCACAATGCACCAATGCAAGGAGAAGGGTGTGGAGAAAAGATGCTGCCATGTTCCAGCATCTCCCTGCCTGTGGACTCCCCTCATTCTCACTCTCCAGCCACATGCAACCCAGGGCACATAGGACTGTTTCACTTTTGGAGTGAAACTGGAAACAAATAGCAGGAGTATGAAGGTATATCTTTTCCTATTCTTTTTCAAAAAGAAGTTTGATTGAGCTCTTATTTCAATGTCTGCTTTCAATTTGTGACTACAGAAGAGGCAGTACTAAACATGGTGACCCAACAGGGCAGAAATGAATCCATCTGCAACAAGGGCGATCAAAGGCACAGCCTTATCTCCGGCCACCCTTCTCCGTACCAAGGCCAAAAGACTGCTTCTACTCCTGGTAGGATGTCAGTGAGATTTCATTGAATTGAAGGCAGTAGAGGGATCGTATATGCTTATGATGAGTTCCCACACCTGAGTTTTGAAATCTTTAAGAGAATCCTAATTCTCCAGGAAAATAAAACCAATCTTCAATCCATACAACATAGAGGTAAACGGGCATGAAGCAGTGGCTGATTTGGTGAGGGAATGTGTGCAGGGAATGACAGAGACTCTAACTTCAAGGATGAACTTGGTTATCTCTACACTTTCTTTATATCACATCAGTTTTGATTCCAGCTTGAAGGTAACATCTTTGTCGATGTGAATGGTGACTCCAGAGAATGCAACATGGCAGTTCTACTTGGTGCTTGGCAAGATTTCCTGTACTTATACTTTTTCTTCATCTTGCAGCTCCAAGACAGATTTATTCTCTGCAGTGTCACAGACACAGAAGTGTTTATTTTTGGCAGCCAAAGTTTTTCTTTTTAAGGGCCCAAGAAATTAAGAAAAGGATAAGCCCATGAGCCCAAATAAGGTAACACAATGGTTATGTGTTGTAGACACATATAGACTATGACCTGATTTGAGATTCATCTTCCAGACACTGATTCCTGGACCATGAGGCCAAACTTGGCAAACTAACCCACAAAAGGGTAGACCTTCTTGGCTTTGACACTAATTTCATGAGTCAACCCATGTGTCTTGGTTGGTTTTTAAATTCTATAACAGATGACCAGAGACTGGATAACTTATAAAGAATAGAGACTTATTCTGGCTTGCACTTCTGGAAGCAAGGAAGTCCAAAGTCCAATGGCCATATCTTGTGGGCTTATGATGAGGGCTTCATGCTGCTCCAACTCATGATGGAAAGCAGAAGTAGGTAGATGCAGAAGAGAGAGAAGGGGTGAAACACTGTAATAGCTAGCTCATGCCCAGGAGAAAGGCATTAATCATGCAGGAAGGCTCCACTTACAAAACTTCAAGAAGGCCTTATCTCCCAACACTGTTCCACTGAATAATTAAGCCACAATATAAACATTAGTGGGGACACTATTTTTAACAATAACATGCATGATTACAGTAGAATGTCTCATTTTCTCTGAGCTGTCTCAACGGCTGGTCATGTCCTGGGAGCATCGGGTTCACTTTCTTGTTTCCTACATCTCCCGGTCTGTATCCTTGGGTGCAGGTAAGACCCAAACTCAGGGGCACACATGTGTCAACTATAAATGACCAAATGACCACCTCTAGGTATGAGGAAGAGAAAGGTCAAATCTCAAAAGAACATACTGACTAAAAGTTTCCAGTATCAAATTATCCCAATCCTATTCTGAAAAAGAAAAAAGTTCTTCAGAAGGAATAAACACATCCAAACCCAACACCTGCACTTCCAATCTTCAAGTGTTCTCTCTGGTTACAGGGAAACATCAAAGAAACTTCTGACACCAACCAGAACCCATTACAAGTCAGGCTTCTTCCAAAATGAAGTCAGTGACACTGTGTACAGATGAAAAGCTCTGCATTTTGCTTGCTTCCAAAATCATCAGTTACGGTTCAGATCTAAAATGTCCCTCTAAACTCTGGCATGTGCAGAAGGAGGGCTTCTGGAAGGTGAGTAGATCTTATGGGCTCTAATTTCATCAGTGAATTAAACCATGAATGAAATCATAATTTGATAGTGGTATTAGAAAGTAATGAAAACAAGTGGTGGGGCCTTGCTGAAGCAGTGTTTGGGGGTGTAACCTGGAAGATTACGGCTGGCCCCCAAGCCCTTTCTCTCTGGCTTTTTCTCTTTTTGTTTCCCTGCCAAATGGTGAGCAGCTTTGCTCTGCCCGCTCTTCCACCATGATGTTTCTGCCTGATCACAGGGAAAGAAATAGAGCGAGCTGATCACAGACTGAAATCTCTTTAACTAGGAGCCAAAGCAAACACTTCTCCTTGAAGCTGTTGCCGGAGGTGTATTATCAGAGTGATGAAAAGCTAACACCGAGCTCAAATGATCCACTCAGGGAAGGAGAACTAATGAAAGGAGAGAATGAAGCAATTAGAGTTGATGGTGAAATTCGATAATGGCTGTAAAGTGCTTCAAACAGTACACAGCACAGACTTGAAGTGCTACATAAATGCTGCTGTCATGAGTAGGGGGTGTCTGTGTACATTTGTCAAACCTGGACATACCTGCACAAATTTGAGTTCACTTTTACATCCCATTGAACCGTTCATTTCCTTATGTCTATCGCTTTATTGTAGCTACTGATTAAGCTTTAATAATAGCAAGAGTGATTTGTCTTGCTTTTTCATTTTTAAAAAATGGCTTTAGTTATTCTAGGGCAGTGGTTGTGAACCTAGGGCACATGTGCTGCAGCAGGCAGGGTGTACCACTGAAAGCTCTGAAAGGCTCTCCATCACGATTCTAGGGGCTTTTCCTTTGCTTAAAAATTTGGAATAAATATATTTATTAAAACCCTTGCTGGCATTCTGAGAAAATTGCATTCGACCTATAGATCATTTTAGGGAGAACTGACCTCTTTACTATGTAAATCTTCAAGAATACAATACATATCTTCCAAGTATTTAAGCTTTCTTTGTTTGATCAGCACTTTGTGATTTGCTCCATACAGACCCTGTATACATTTTACTGGATTTATACTACTTTTTCTTGGTAACTTGGTGTTAAATTTTGCATTATTAAGGTTGCTATTAGTTGTGCTGGTTCTGTGAGTGTGTTTTAGGAGGGTGAGGACCTTCTCCTATATAAGTAAATTAAACATTTTAAAAGACAATTATCCTCTAAAAATTATCAATGGACTGACAAATGACTTGTCTACATTTGCTAATGTACATCCTGCTCCATTAGCCAGTTGATATGCAATATCAACTGATGTTTGGGCACTGAATCAGCCTGTCATATCTAAAATAAATCCCAATTGGTCATGGTTTAGCATTTATATGTGTGTATAAATTACTGGATTCAGTTTGCTAAAATTTGTTTAAGGTATTTTCCTAAGAGGTACTGGTCTATGCTTTCTTGGTCCAGGTTTTGGCATTAAACATTGACTTTATATAATTCACAAAAGTAACTGGACAGTGTTTCTTGTCTATTTTCCAAGAGACATTATGTAAAATAGGTTTTAATTATTTTCTGGTTATTGGACAAAATTCTCCTGTGAAATCATCCTGATCTAGAGATTTTGGAGATCTTTTGTTTTTTCAAGCTTTAATTTCTTATCTTTTAAACTGAAATACGTATGACATTTTGATGTATATACCAATGTGTAATGTCTAAATCAGGTTTAACCTATCTCCTTAAGCCACATATCTAATTTCTTCAATAGACAAAGGTTTATCCAGGTCATCTACTTCAGTTTTCTGAGTTTTGTTAGTTTGTAGTTTTAAGTTTTGTTAGTTTGCAGTGTTTATTGTTATTTGTTCAGTTTATAAGCGTCAAGTTGTCTCTTGTTATCTTCCCATGGCTGCAGGATTTCCACTTCAGTCTTGATGTTATTAATGTCTCTTCTCCTTTTATTAAGCTTAGATGAG
This sequence comes from Petromus typicus, assembly GCA_004026965.1. Lineage (NCBI taxonomy): Eukaryota > Metazoa > Chordata > Mammalia > Rodentia > Petromuridae > Petromus > Petromus typicus. Next base: position 89,656 of record PVIR01002249.1, read on the forward strand.
CACAGCACCAATCTCTACAGCTGGGTCCTAACTATGGTGCGCAATAAAGCAGCCATTCCATTAAGCCCTTTTATAGGCAGGCAGCATCTTTCCCAAAGAGATGCGCCAGGAAGCACCCTGTGAGTAAGGTTATCCAACAGTCACACATCCATTCAAGTGCAGCAGCATCCAGCTCGTAATTCTCCATATTTCCCATTAGCAGTGTCACGAGTTTTGCAGAAACCTTGGGGAAATTTACATTACCTATGTCTGCACAACTCTTGGCTGACTTCTGAACTGCTTCTTCCATTGTTAAGAGCTCACAGATTATGTTTAATGAGTCATTCTGGAAATCTTCCTTACAAACAATAGCATATGTCTAGAATGAATGTCATTCATCTCACTTCTCTTTTGCAAGATGGTATTGACTTTTTTTCAGTCCATCATTCATTGTTCCTCTGCAATTATCAACATAGTCCGGCACTCTCATTTAAAACAAGTTCTTTCAGTCTCTGTAAAAGCCTGAATCAGGTGGGGAAAAAAAATAAATTGGTTGACCAGTTATCTGGAGGTTCAGTTACAAGATGTACTGCAAAATTTTGGACTGAATGAAAATCAGACTGGAAAGTCATGATGATATACTTGGTGATAAAGGCAAGCTCTATAAAGCCCTTTTCCAGTGGTGGTGAACCTATGGACACATGTACCACAATGAGCTGAAAGCACTAAAAGCTTCATCATCACTGCATTATGCTTTAAGTTACAGAAGACAGCATCATTCAGAGGTTGGTTCTTTAAAGCACAATGCATTCAAATGGTTATCTTTATAACTCTTTGGAAATCCCCAAGTTCGAAACTATGATCCCTTTAGGAGGGCTCTTTAGCATTATTTCCACTTTGGTAAGCACTCCTTAGGTTCTCTTTCCCAATCCCCTTTCATAAAGTAGATTATAGGAGTTACTACATGTGAAAAGCCCACTAACAAAGACAGGCAGTAACCGGACTCAACTCCCAAGGGCGGACCAGCTTTTCAGGACACATGACTGAACTCATGTTGCACCCAGAAGTGGCCAGGGACCTACATGCTAGCACTCATCTGAATCCCAAATTGATGCTCCACACAGCACTGGGAGGCTGCCCTGGGCTTCTAGACCCTGGGGAACAATGTGCCAAATATGGGAAGAGAAATCAATGTCTTATGACAACACAAGAAGCTCATCTGTCAACTCCTGAACCCCACCAATATTGGCAGCCACATGATCCACATCAATGACAGACCACATGTGCCTGTGCAATTCGAAGGGAACTAAAAATTCCTATTGTCCCACAATGTCACAGCCATTCTAACTTGATGGTCTAACACCACGCTCATGTTTGTCATGATGTTGTGAATAAGCACACTGTGCTGCCCTTTGTGTGAAAGTACAGCCTGACTGTGTAGGGGACACAGTACTTTATAACAACAAGCATGTTACCACTCATTTATGTATTTACTAAATTACCCTTATACTTTTTGAGTATGTTCCTTTGAGTTATAAAAATATTTACTGTAAAATCATGTCATTTTACATGTTTCATGTTTACCTTTTTCTTTTGTCTACTTCAAGAAGCCACCTAGGAACAACTGGCCTCTGACACCTGGGTCTGTGCAGTGCCTTTTGCTGTGGTGGCAAAACAAAAAATGACGCATTTCTCAGAACCTGTCTCCAGCACTAAGTGATGTGCAGCTCCAAAGCTACAGCCAGCAGCTAGGAGTGAGCACAGTCCTGAGGTGAGGGGCCGGAGAGGCTTTCTCCCTCTTGTGTGCTGCAGCCTTTCACTATGGAGGACCGGACTTTCTGCTTTTCTAACAGGTTTCCTTGCCACTCACACGCTCCTGGTCCTCAGCCTACCTTGGGGAGGGCGAGGCAGTGGATGAAGGTTTATGGCATTTCTACCTCATTCTCTTGGCCAGCTCCTGACTAGGTACGGGATATGGGAGTTTAAGGTGATGACAGTCAGAGAGAAAGGACAGCCCAACAGGGAGCTTGTTCTGCTGAGTAAGCTGAGGCCTGTGTGATCGGACAGCTGGCAGGAAGCTGGCTGCCTTTTTCTTTGTAGTAACTGTTCTTGCAGCTGGGCACAATTTCTGACACCCCTCTATGATTGCAGGGCATTTGCCACTAGGATGAATGGAACTTAATTAGTCCAGGTCCTTCTCCCCGAAAGCCTCCAAAAATATGAGCTGCCAATTCATCAGGCACCACTGATGGAAGAAACACGTATTTCTGTTTCTATCTGGAGGGAACCATGTGGTTCAGGTTTCTCTCCAGAACCAACCTCCATGTGACTGAGCCATCAGCAGCAGCCTGCCTGTCTGGTCCTCAGTGGGTCTAAAGTTGCCGCTTGGGATGGGCCGTGTTCAGTGTGGGAACAGTACGACCAGATCTGACCTCTGAAGCCTGCTGCTCTCTCTGCCCTGATCATCTTCCTGCGGGTCAGAGAATCAAGACACTGACTTGAGACAAGCCCTTCTCAACACTGCAGAAATATGGTCACGTTTAGCAAGACACTGGCTGTTTAATGCTTCCTACGAGTTGTCACAAAAATTCTCACCTCCAGCATCTCACGTCCAGCTATTTGCTGATATTTTCCCAGTCGTGGCTTGTCCCAGATCCAAGCACTGGGCCCAGGTGCTGTGTTCTCGATGACAGGATCATAGCCACACATGACTCTGTCCTCGCAGACCTGCTAGACCCTCTGGTTGCTTCTTTCTGTCACCACCATCTGGTCAAAGCACCACTCACATGCAAGCTGGGAACATGCTCTGGGTCCTCTAAGAGATAGGGTTGGGGAGGGCTCTTTCCCAGATGTGCCATGGGCCAAGCTGGTTCCCAGGTCTCAGCCCCTGCAAAGCTTCTCAGCTGTTCGGTTTTGAATCTCCATCAGCATTAGACATGAGCTGGCCAGAGATTTCAGGCTGAAACCCTCCACAGGGAGACAAGTATCGTAACCATGCCCACCATCCTCCAGAGGACTTGCAGACACACAGCCATGGGACCAGAAGCGGCTTTCTGAGGAATGGTGAGTGGGCACCGTTCCCGGGCCATGACCCAGTCCTGCTCCTGTGGAGAGAGGACTCAGATGCTGCAGGCTGAGGCCCGGCTGGAGTCTTCCCTGGGCCACTGAGAGCCTGGGAAGGGAGGAGCCTCATCACCTGCAGAAGGATCCTCAGAGACTCTGGACGGCCTTCTCTCTAGCTCTGAGCACAAGCACAGGAGCTCTGGCAAGCTGACAGGAACCCTGGATCTCAGTGGGTTCCTGGCAGAGCCTGGAACGTAAGGAGGTTCTGTGGGATTTCAGAGTCCAATTCTCCTGTCAACTTAATTTTCCAATCCTGTCTCCTGACAAACCATCTTGGATGACACCAATTTAGGCAATCAACCTGATAATTAAACACATAGCAATCCTGGGGAAAAAGACAAACACAGCACAGCTTTTGTAACAGTCCTTCTTACAGTCATGACATTCTGGGGCACAGGGAGTCTCTCTTGGTGCAGCCGGATTTTCCATCGTGGTGGTCACATCCAGCCCCAGGCTGCTGGGTCATGCCGCGCAGAGGCAGGTGGTACCACAGCTGTGCTTGCTGATGAGCTTTTAATCACTTTCTTTCCTTGCACTCTTGTCCTTCCCAGCTGGGCGTCAGGTCAAGGTCCTCCTCAAGACAGGCCCTCCGGGTTTTCCAGACAACTGGAAGAAGTGTCTCTCCTTGGCAAGGACTCTCTGTGAAGGACAGGAGTCCAAAGAAAAATTCCGCGACTGCTGCAGGACAGGAATCACCAAGGTGGCAGGAAAGCAACGAACCCATAGTAACAAAGCTGTTCTGACTGCTCTGCAAACTGCAACTTGACCTTCCCCACAAGGAAGAAAGAGTAGGAAACCTGACTGATATTTGACAGGAGATGAGGAGGAGGAGGAGAAAAGGGGAAAGCAAGCAATGCTGTGGTCTTAAGAGTCCTCCAAACTCACAAGCTATTCTAGCTCAGCTGAGCCCCCATGCAGTTCACAGCAGGTCAGTTAATGTGAAGAACTTTGTCATTCTCAGCAGCAAAGTGTAAGAAGTAGATAAGGGCACACAGAAAGGAAGGAGGCCCGCATGCTCCGCACGCCTGGGGAATTTGGTCAGAGAGACGTGTCCACACAGATGCTCACGCACTCACTTTGATGTGATTGCCAAGCTCAGGGGAAATGGAACTCGGGAATCACTCCAGGCCCCACCGCGGCAAACCTGAGAGTCCTTGAATGTAGCTGCTACCGTGATTATGCCTCAGTCTGGAAGAGCAGGCCTCCCAGAGCCACGGAAAGCTGAGCGGCACTGTGTGAAAAGCTCAAGGTACCCTCGGTGAGGACTGGCCCTGCCTGCGGGAAGGCACCCCCTTGTTTGTTCCTGCAGGAATACCAACCCACATGTGAACCCAGATGCCCTAATTCCAGCTATGGCAAAAGCACGCTCCCCGTTCTCCTCCAGGATTTCTAAACAGTTATGACATTTCCAGAAATTCTGGCTCTCTGTGTCTTCCTTATAAGGCCAGCACATGTCTGGTGCCTGCGCATTGCCTACTGGGTAGAGTACCCCGGGCACACACTTGGGTAGAAGCCACTGCTGCCCAGTCTGCCCGGGTCCATTCCATGTTCTTCTGTACTGGGTTGGTGGCTTATTCTTAACACAGACCACAGAATCACAGACAGCATTTCCACACTTTGCACATCTGGGTCACAGCTTGCCTTCCTTCCTGCTCTGGGGCTGAGACAATTCCTTTTTGTTGGAACTGCGTTGACTCCAGTTATAAGATCATCTCCCTCCCACACAGGACTCTCTCCTCTTCCTTGTGTGCCAGACAGCAGCAGCTCTGCCCAAGAGCCACGCCTCTCAGCAGCTGGAGCCCACACCTTCTGAACGGCCTGCCAGGCAGCCTGTCCCCGCCTGTGGTCATCGGGATACCTTCCCTGAGGTCCACTGTCCTCAACTCACCCTTACACATGCCATGTGCTGGCTGGCAGTGGACAGAGTGAGTCCAGTTCAGACGTTGTCTTCACTGAAGCTTTCCTCATCACCACGTCCTTACCATATCGGGGAACTGTGGTGTCCCAACTCTTCTCACACCTCCGGGTTACTCCCAGCCACAGTACTGCTTCTGAAATGGACAGCTCCAGGGCACTCCAGGACATCAGGCAGGACTGGAACCCCAGGTGTGCACTATGGGCGACTGTGACCATGTCCTCCTCCAGTGTTCCGTGTCTGCTGTGTGCAGGTGTGAAGAGCAGGACACATCCAGCTCCTCCTCAGCATGCACGCATCTCAGGAACTGCTGCTTCCTCTCTGAGCCCTCAGGTGCTCCGGACCTCGACCCTCTCCAGGTGGCAGCCCAGCTGTCCCTCCTCTTCCTACTGCCAGGTCTCGACAGGTCCCACCCTCCCTGTCACTGTGCCAGAGGCCATGCTGTGCTGCACCCTCTAGAGGGAGGCATGAGACGAGGTGGTGACAGCAAGGTGAAGCCATCCCTGAGTGTGGCGGCAGGGCCAGGAGGGCAGCAAGTTAGCATCATGAGGCTCAGTACAGAGAGGAGCTTGAGGGACAGGTGTGGGAGCAAGAAACAGAAGGAGAAGGTGGACAGAAAGTCCTTTGCTTCTGTACACCAAGATACATCCTTCTTTCCTTGTGCAGTGAGTGGACACCTTTCTGTCACCCCACTTGGAGGGCCTTGTCTTAGAGGCTGTCCTTACCTGGGTGCTGGGTTTCCTTCAGCTCAGAGGGTCCAGGTGAGACTTGGCTCTGTGCCTTCCTGGCTTCCCACTGGAGTTCTTACCCACCCGGTGCCCTCCAAGGCCATGTCAGACCCGACCACCCTCAAAACTGAACATAGAACAGAACATGCTTTCTCTCTTTCACACTGTAACTTCTAAACTATACAATATGTTGTTGATATACGGACATAGAATACATTCTAGTATCTGTGATATCCCATTGTAGAATGTAATCAGATACACACATTCTAAAATTCCAACAGATATACTATACATAGTCATGTAAAGATCACACCAAAGGCACTACGGCTCCTCCCTGGACTCTGATGTTGCTCTTCCTTGTGAGCAGTCAGCAGACCTGAGCTCGAGCCACTCATCCGGGAACGACTTCGGGGTGGAGCCTCGAATACATGGGCCTCTTCAAGAGAAACAAATGCTTGCTTCCATCTTTCCCTCCTTCTAAAACCAAATCTTGACCAGCACTAAGGATCCTGACCTCCTCCCCAAGCACCCTGTCTGGTTTCCTGAGGGGAAAAAGCCCAATAAAGGCTGGTCTGGATGGGCTCTTCCTCTCAAGGAACTGCTCCCGTTACACAGATTCCACTCTGGAAAATAGCACTCGGAGTCCAAGAGGCCCAGCATAAGCATCTGTCGTATTTAGACGCTAACACTTCCCAAGCATCCCTGCAGGATGAAAAAAGGCCAAAGAACACAGGCAACGCATACCTGCTGTGGGTTACGCGTCTCGTGTGATCGTGGCAAGACAGGGAGCCAGCTGCCTTCCTTCCAGTCACAGGGAAGCCAAAGGCGACACAGAGCTACCGACCAGGGCAGCCTGTCGTAGCCAAGTGGGCAACGGTCCTGGGCACTCACTTAGAACTCTCGAGTGCTCTGAACCTGGCTGGCATTCAGAGCCAGTTCACCCTCCAGGCAGGGGCGCAGATGGCCTCTCCCAGGTCCATCCCTGGGGCCCGCGGCCCCACCAGCTCCCGTGTAGCCAGGCCTGGGTCTTCTCCAGCTGCCTCTGTCAGGGCAGGACTACAGGAAGCTGCCAAGCTCATCTGTGATAAGCCAGCACCGCTGATGACACATTCATTCTGGGCCACTAGGGAGCAGCCACGTCGTGGCATTGCTTCCCTTCAACTGCAGGGACCGTGGCTTTTGGATAGCCAGGAAGCTATATCTGGTGTAATCTGGATTCTTATTTCAATGGGCCTACTTTGCACATGTACTATCATAAAAGTAATCACAAATCATGCTATATTGAAACTAAATATCTTTAAAGCTAGTTTCTTAACCTAAAAGTAAGTAATATCTACCTCACAGAACTGATTTAATAGTATAATGGATGCACAAAATCTAACACCATCACTTGCCACATAGTAAACACTCAATAAATCAAAGATCTGATTTTTGACTTAAACATCATTTGTGCATTATTAATTCATGGCCAAAGCAACATTACTGATATAACCATGCCTGGATTTTTTAATTCCATTGATAATTAGAATTTTTTAAATTGTAAATTGGATTAGAGCCAGTTTATACTATCAAATAATTTATGTTTTAACCATTCAAAATAAACCTATTTACAAAAAGCAGTACTGTCCAGAGGAGAGGGAAGAAAGTATAATTTCAGGATGTAGGTAAATTAGTTGCTCAAAATGAGCCTTATTTTACCTTTGCATTTTCCGACAGCCAAGGCAGAAAAAGAACCATGTTAAACTCCACGTTTGATGAGCAGCTCACACTAAAAGAGAATTTTCCTCCTGATGTTCAGATCTGAGGGCAGGTGCTCCCGCGGAGCCTGACAGAGGCTCACACCTCCATGGCCCAGGGGCAAAGGCCCTTGCCCAGTGCAGGGAAGTCTGCTAGTATTGACAATGAGGGACCAGCGGGCCAGCCACCTTTGACTCTCAGTGTGGAGTTTAATTGCTCCTTTCTATTTCAAAACCTAGATCAGCTTTCAGGTTCTGTATTTGTGAAGCATCTTGGTCTCTAGCTTTTTGCTAAGAGTCAAGGTCTTGGCCTGTCTAAGCAGTTTACCACATGACTTTGCCTGACTCCCTTAGCTGGGTTGACCACGGGGGCCTGTGGATGGGGAAAGTGTGGCTTTATCCTGGGGAATCTGCTCTTCCGACACTGGAGACTAATGTGAGACATCACACTTCCCTGGGAAAACCGTAACCACCCAAGGAGGGGGAGGCCTGAGTGCTGGCATGATTTACTGGCTTTGATTAACAATAAGGTGCTTGTTTTGTAGGTCATTAGAGCCTAATGGCAAGCTATAAAGATTCCTCCAAGAAACTCTAAGCAGACTATATAGCTAATGGGTACTACAGTACAACTGAATCTAACCGTTTTCTTTGCAGACCTCCCATGCTAACAAAGCCAAGTTGTGGTCCAGCACAGGTCATCAAGGGGAAAATGGCCCTGTCTTAATATCCAAGGGGCAAAGATGGTCATACAGCCATGTATGTGGCAGTGCATACAAACAGTACCTTGGCGTCCACCATGGTGCAGAATGCTGCTGCAAACACTGCTAATCATGTGGCTACAGCTCAAAGTGTCTTATTTAAATTCACTATTCAAATGCCCAGCACAACCTGGATGGTGGCACATATTTTCAGAGCACTGGATTCTTAAAACTTTCAGGTAGTTCATTCCTAGGTACTGTGGTGGGCTGGCTGGGTCCTTGGAGTCCCAAGATGCTTATCAAAGTCATTTGTCAACACAGTGTCATTTGACATTTGTACAAGGGAGGCCTCTACCCTCCCTGAATGTTGGGCTCTGCCCTTGCATAAGCCTCCTTTGGTTACTCCTGTGGGACACACACAGGGCAGCGTGGGATGTCTGGAGGTTGTGGCCAGTGGCCTCCCGATGAGGTCCCACCAGACCTAGCTCTGCTAAGCATCCTGCCATGCAGCAGTAGCAGATATGTTAACATACCTGTGATGGCACTTAATATAAGAGTGAGAGAGACAGTATTTTCAACAGTATTAAAAACTAATGGCATGATGAAATAACAGAGTACTTAGGGACAACTACTCACTTTGCTTTGCTAGTGTCTGGGCCACCAAGATGTCCCTCGGCCTATGGCATGACACCCACAGAGAAGAATGCACATCATGATACCCAACAAGTCCAAAAAAGCCAACTACAAAGCCTTCTACAGGAGTGAAAAACATTAAAATGGGGCCAGACAAAAAAAAAAAACTGAAATAAAAGTAAAGCCACAGATAGAGTTAATTCTAGAGGAAAACAATTGCTTTCACACCCTTTTTGTATACTGACTTTACTCTTGTGAAGGATCCAGGCAGTCTTTCTGTGAAGGTTATTAGAAAATTTTTATATTTCCCCCCACAACTAGATATTTTGAATTAATTATATTTTATACAATTTAATATAAATTTCTTATTGTTTTTCATCCTCTGGTCTCAATTTAAGTTAAAAAATTACACAGTCATAGCACAGTATTCCTTCAGAGAAACACAAAACAGACATTCACTCCCAGAGAAAGAATAAACTTTTGGACAGTCAGCTGGCTTTCTGCCCCTTTGAGACTTCCTGCAGGTGACTGCAACTAGAGGCCACTGCTCAACCCCTGGGAACCTCTGTTTTCTCCTTCGAAAAGAGAGAAGGCCACCTCAAATTCTCCCTCAGATCTCCCTGGCCTCTAAGGTTCTAGGACCATTTTCATCTAAAAAGGACAAATTATCAGATGCAAAGTAGCTGTTCAGTTCTTCGAAACTAAAACACCAAATTCTACATGCAGGGGTTTGATTGTATTTGAAACTAGCTGAAAGGAAACAAAATCAACAGTCTAAAGATAAATCTCATAATTGTAACGATGTACTCAGAGTGGATCAAATACCATCCTGACCCCAGAAAACAAAGACAACAAAATATAACACCCAGAGAGACCTCTTCCCCTTACTGTGTTGTCTTTAAGAATAAACATGAATCTCAGATTAACATTTCCAGCACTCAGCCAGTCTGCACGGTGCTCTCTCGGGCTCCTGGCGGGCCGAGCAGACTGGCTCGCTGGCCTTGCTCCTGGGGTGGAGGCAGCCAAAGCGCAAAGCAGCAGGACTGAATTGGAAAGTGTGTTCAGAAAGGAATTTAAAGGAGCAGAGCAATGGGGTCTGATACTTACTTGTGGCCCAGCTCATGAGCGATGGTAAAGGCCAAATTGAGGCCATTGTCTTCGGCAAGCACACATTTCCTCTTAGCACTGCACACACCTCCTAAGTAAGCAATTCCTGCAGCAGAGACACAAAACACATCCTCTTCAGACTGCGAGAGGCCCTGACCTCTGGGCAAGTCCTCGTGGTATCACGCACGACAGCAAAAAGGGCAAGCAGGGACAGGGACACTGACGTTCATCGGCTGGACCTGCAAGTCCACAGCTCTCCTGGGACCGGGGTGCACAGATTCTGTGTGTACTTCATGATACCAGAGACCAGAAACATTCACCCAGCACTTAAGAGACGTTAGGCCACATGCTGAATGTTTATGCACCACCCAATTTGATCCTTATTACTCAAGATGAGGGAAACACGTTTGGAGAGGAAAGGAAACTCCCTAAGGCCACCTGGGTCTGCTAGATCCATGCTAGATGCTCAGCACTGGGCGAAGTGAGTGCCTCGGGCGCAGTGTAAGGAGACTTCCTCCGAGGGGCCAGCCCTGGATCTGCACACCCTGAGGAGCAGAGCATCCTTAAACTTTGCATCCTGGGCACCTCATGCTTCATCTCAGAACTGTCCTATCAGGGCAGTGCTGCTGTCAGACGCTCTGGGGTGTGAGCTTGGGTTGTGGCTGGGAACTCCAGAAAGCAGCAGGGGGTGCTGTGCAGCTGGTTCTGAATGCATCCCCAGTCCTGCACAGAGGCTGGGGCCAGGGAAGACAGAACAATGGGAGGGGGATGGCCTCGGCGTCTCTGGGGACCTGCAGACCAGCCTGCTCATGCCCACCTGACTACAGGCTTGCACCTGCGGCCCCACCTGAGATGGGGAGGCCACGCACACACCAGGGGAAGAAGCCAAGGCAGGGTGGGAGCCACAGGCTGCGCATGGGGTGAGGAGCTGGAGGGCAGGGGCAGCCAGGGCTGGGAGAAGGGTGGGAGCTCTCCACAGCAGCGGCGCTTCTGGCAGAGGAATGTGTGTGCACAGCAAGGCCTTCTGAGGAAGGACGGGAATGGGGCCCATGGACCACACTTTTGGAGGCTGCTCTCCACAGTGCCCCACTGCTCACAGCACTTTATACCTCTGTCCCTGTGCCATCACCCCAGGAGCCCTGGCCTCTGCCCTCCCTGGCCATTGGGCTCTACTCTTGCATCAGCCTCTCTCAGTTACTCCTGTGGGACACACACAGGGTAGTGTGGGATATCTGCAGGTGGCGGCTGGTGGCTTCCCGATGAGGTCTCACCAGACAGGGCTCTGCTAAGCATCCTGCTGTGCAGCAGTAGTCAAGTCTGCTCACCAGCAATATACCTCGGATGGGCTGTGGTCACCAAGAAAGGGGTGAGAGGTTCTGCAGTGCAAGGGCCTTGTCCATCAGGGAAAGAACTGAGAACAGCATAGGGGAAGCATTACATGAAAAGCACCTTTCCTCCCTGCTCCCAAGGACCAAAACCAATGTCCACTTTGCTGACATAAAAATCCAGCTTGTCCCCCAAGCTGCATACCGCACCTAGTACTGGTTTTATGCAACTGCTGTGAGCTACAGATGGCCATTCTTCTCTGTTCAGGAGAGAAGGAAGAACTCCACCTGAGCAGGTTCTGTAAAAATAAGTCTGGGCTGCAGTGTTGGTCTGCGGTAGAGCATGCCCAGAGGCAGGTGTGAGATGGGTGAGGCCCTTGGTGACATCTCTAGTGTAACGAAAATGAAACAAAAAAAGACACAGAGCTCATCCACACAAGGGGCATAAGCTCCGACAAGTGCAGATTTGGTTCTAGAGCTATGAGCAGGCAAGTCAGCTTGCAGTTTACACACCACACACTGAGCCTGGGTACTGTAACACATGTCTATGCAACATGATTGGTCAAGAGGAGGAAACAGAAAAGAGGAGGTGGCGGTGGAAGGGGAAGAATAAGAGGAAAAACATGAAGAGGAAAAGGAGAAGAAAGCAACAGTAGCAAATGAAAGAATGGAAAGAAGAAATCAAGTGTTCTTCATCTTTAAGATACTATTTTCACACATGGATACCATAATCCATCAGTGCAGACTACTGGAAGGGAAAAAGCGACAACGAGAGAGCAGCTCGCCTGTCAGTGCCTGCAAGGGCATTATCCTGCTTTCATTTAAGCATGCTTTGAGGACTGCTGCTGGAATATCACTGCACAGCCCTGCTGGTATGCACACACATGCACTTAGGTGCGTGCACACACACACACACACACACACACACATGGACACACCCCCCCATGCCTGTCCAGCCCAGGCCATAGACTCTCTAGGTCAATGAATCAATTTAGAAACCATCAGCTGCGCATGCCCTGGAGAAGTGACGTGGAAAGGAAGGAGGGGGGGAGGCAGGGAGGCAGATGTGCTGATTTGGCTATCCTGTCCTGGGCTCTGCTGCTGAGCCAGCAGGCCTTAAACACCACACAAAACCTTCCCCAGGCTGGCAGCTCCCTGCACTGAAGCAGGAAGGCCTGACTTTCCACTCTGATAAGGTAGCGTGTAATGCTGCGGAAGAAATAGTCTTCTGGTAAGACTATTTTAATTTGCCCAAAGTGCAGTATGATTTTTTAAACTATAAAACAAAGTTAATTTACAAAAATGGTCCTTGCACAAATGGCTCTTGCTTTTAACAACTGATGACAATCGTGACCAAGCCAGGGAGACGACACAAGTGAAAATGGCCCCGATAACTCTTGTGAGTTTATGAACAATGTTGTAGAGACACTTAGAATGTGCAAAACAAAGTCTAGAGGAAAATCCCAGGCTGTTGTAAAAGAGCTACAGGGAAAATACATGGCAATCAAGTCATGGAGCTTCCGCAAGAAATAAAGCCCAGCAGTCCTAAAAATTTCCGGGGAATAAACAGCAGTCTAGGAAAGAGGGAGACTTCCAGATACTTCACGTGTTAAAGGTTTAGTCCACAGGGTGGCACTACTGGGAGGTAGTGGACCCTTGAAGAGGTGGGGTCTAGTGGGAGGAAAGTAGGTCTTTGGGGGTGTATCCTTGATGGGGCTTGTGGGACAGCAGTCACTTCCTCTTTCTTTTCACTCCCTGTGTGTGCAGTAATCAGTCTTCTCTGCTACATACTCCATGACAGTGCCGTCTGGCAACTGTACTAAAAGCCTAAAAACATGATGGATCCAACTGACCAGGGATGTGAAGCACTAACATTATGAGCCAAAATAAACCTTTTCTTCTATTCAGTTGGTTATCTGTTATAGTGATGGAAAACTGATAAACACAAACCCCCCATTAGTGCTGCTGAAGAACTCAAACTAGAAAAAGCCACCAAATCTCACATCAGTGCTTGTAAAGAAATGAGGAAAGTCTGGTTTTCTCTGCATGAATTTATCAGAAAAAGTAACAGCACAAATTCTGCCCATGTTAGTGCTGACACCCAGAGAGTCATAACCCTTCCAAGATATAGCAGTGCCCTGTCAATGTGGGCTTCGTAGGCCCCACAATGGTGCTATCTTATGGCTTAGGGGCCACACAGCAGTCATGGGGATGGGAGACCAAAGCCAAAGAAAAAAAACCCACTGGATGGTCACCCTCCATGTGCAGGAAGCTGTCACACAGGATGTTTGTGGTCAGCAAATACATAACTGAGCTGTGCTTATGTCTGAAATGGTGGCTCCTCTCCACTGCATCTCTGTCAAAACCCACTTTTAGAAATCTAAAATGAGGAAGGCAGAGACAGAGAGCTGTGGTGGACTGCTCTGACACCCAGGGGGTGCCTATCTCACACAACTAGACAAAGGGATCACAGCCACTAGAGCCCCCAATGTGCCTTTCCAGCCTTACCAACTGAACACAGACCCTCTCTTCTTTTTTTCTGTGGGAGCCCAATGTTGGAGGAGAGATCAGGTGAGGACACTTAATTATTTTCTTTTTCAGTAGAAAACTGCACAGTATACTTTAAATTCATAAACTCCCAGCCAACCATTTGATCCCCTTTGGATTTAAGGAGTAAACACCACCCAACTGTATAAACTTGGGCTTATCCAGTGAATCACTGTGTGTAACAGTTTGCAGCTGTTGGCTCTGTTACCCTCAGTCAGACTTGCACAGGCTCTGTCCACCTTTAAGTGAGACAGTCAAGTTTCTCCCGCCCACTGCTCAAGGTCCCACTGCCGCCCAGGTTATCACAAGACTGCACATTTTCAATGACAAGAGAGAATTTCATGTGCATTCACTTGGCAGTCCTGTCATTGCTGAGGCTGGCTCACTGACGAATATATGGACAAGTGGTTGTAGGTGTAATGTGAATTTGGAAGTAGCATTAAAGGCAAATATATTAAGAATCCAGTATGCGACAAATAATACCTATAGCCAATTCTGCTACTTCTGATAGATTATATGGATGTATAAAATTTAAATTATACATACATATATTTGTGTGTATGTGTGCATGTGTATTTATGTGCCCGCACATGTGTACAGTCACTGCTGGGAACTGAACTCAGCCCTACACATTGGTAAATAGAGCCTAAAAAGTTGCCGTGCCCACTAACTTACTGAATGTTGAGCCACTGCTCCCAGGGTAAATACAGAGTTAGGGTCCCATGAGCCTCAATTTATATTTTGGTCAACCAGTCTGCATAAGTATTTCTGTTTAAGGGTAACTTAGTTAATGTGCTGTTGATTTATAACATTGAACTCTGAACCAACAGCCCTGTAACTCATGCCTGAATCAGGAAACGTCTCCTTCCTTCTTCCTTTCCTCCTATTTCCTCCACAATAGTCCTGCCCTTAGAACACCTATACAGCACGTAAGCTCTATAGCTGGGGCCATTTTCAACAGTGAAATCACCAAGCCGAAGCACAAAAATGCAAAAAACGTGGTACTGAGTCCACTGTGAAAAGGGCGCTTGTTTATAGTCAGAGAGCTGAAACAGGAAGGCAGAGCGTGGCCTTGTTCAACCTCAGCTGGGAATGTGCCTGTCTGGTGACTCAAATTTTTCACTGCTTTGCACATGGCCACGAATGACTGCCAAAGCGCTCTGAGGATGGACTGGGAGTTGCAAGTACATTTTAGCAAGTAGGCAAAATCAAGTGCAGAGGACAGATCGACTGTGTACTACAAAACCACGTCCTTTTAGCAGGTGAAATAAAAGTCCAGTTGCTACAAGCAATTCAGTTTTAGTGCCAATTCTCTTTCTTAACACCATGCTGTCTAACTTATTTAACAGGTCCACAATCCTCTGTAGTTTTGCTTCTACTTTCTCTGAGGTCACTGGCTCATGAGGCCACCAGCTCCATGATAAGTCACAGGACCCAGAGGGTTTGGAAGGACAGGCACATCTCCAGAGAGATCAGGAGAGTGTTGGTGGAGCAGCTGTAGCAGGAACGGACCTGGTGGGCCTGGTGGACCTGGTGTCTCTGCCTGGAACTGAGACGCTCTGCACCCCAGATCTGCCCGTCCAAGGCTTTCTGCCCTACATCAGCTCCCCAAGTCTGAAGCACAGGCAGATGATTCCAGCTTCCTCCTTCCTTGCTCCTGGGTCACCCAGGCTCAGCCACAGTGGGAAGAAAGTGACTGAGCCTGGATGTTTATCCCTACACTAAGCACGGAGGGTGGGAGCCTCAGAGAGGGATACAGGCCTCATTCTAAGCACAAACACTGTAGAAACTGCTGCCATTCTAGACGTCTAGGCCTAATGCCCAGGGACTGAGTGAACCTTGAGGAGCTGAAAATTTTGCAGCTCACTCCAGGTTCAATGAAGTAGTAAATGACAAAGGTAGTTTTTCGAAGTTGGACTGTAAAAAAGACTCACATTCACAATTGTGAAATTTAATACAATTTAAAGTAATCAGAATCGTGTCATCCTGGCATAAAGATAGGTATACAAATTAATGAGTTAAAATTCAG